>JAQPPZ010013748.1:0-69093 GCA_028583015.1 Wollemia nobilis
TTCTTTGAGATACATTAAGGGATGTTATTAACATCTTGTAGGATTCTAGAAGAGCCCTCAATATTATTAAAGTCAAAATAGTATCTTCTACTTTTTCTCCAAAAGAATTCATCTTTGACTTCAGTTTTGCCACTCTACAGAGGAATAGTTCTACTATTTCTCCTGACTTCATATGGAGTGTATGCAGTTGAGTTTTGAAGGTTTAGAATAGTCGATTGATTCTTACCTTAAAAAATGGTACTTAATGTGTCCCATGAATTTTTATCATTTTTGGCTTCACTTATGTGAGGCTGGATTTCATCAGTAGTAGCTAGGATAATCAACATGAGAATATGATTATCCTTTTTATCCCATGATTTTTGATTTGCTCTTGTTGATGTGGGTCTTTGATTAGTGCCATCCACTAGATTCCACATTTCCTCTACATTAAGTATGACTTTCATCTTGGTTTTCGATGTTGAATAGTTAGAACCTTTAAGCAATTGTGTATCATTTAGGTATTTGTTGATAGTTGTCATGATGAAAGTTCTAGAATTGCATCAAGATGATATTTCTTTCACTCTTAGTTGATATTTAATGGTACCTGCCTGAAAAAAGTCTTAAAAAAAGATGATCAGTGTGAGGAAATTTAAGCCAAACAAATAAGAAATGAAAGAGAATTCACTCAAAAATATTTTTAGTGGCACCTTCCTAACAATCCTTTTGAAGAAGGATAATCAGTTTGAGGAAATTGAGCCAAACAAATAAGAGTGAATTTGGGGTTGTATGGAGAGAATATCAATTTAAAAAAAATGGCTTTATACTTGTGCAATGATTTACACAAATGAGTGTGAATTTTGGGGTTTTGAGTGCTCTTGATTTTGATGAGTTATAATTCCATAAAACAAGAAATTAAATGCAAAAATCAATCAAAGAGTGCCCATAAATTTTTATCACTTAGGTGTCGGATGCAACCGAAAATGCACCTAATTTACCAGTTTGAAAATAAAGGTGTCAAGTAATATAAAAAATGCACTTTATGACTAATTTTTGCAACAAAATTTTGATTTTTTTTGTGCAAAAATTTGATATTCAAAGTCTCCTCTTGTTTTTCAATTTTGTAAAGAATGTGGCATAAAACAATTGCCTTTCCTTTTTTGTGTTTGCAAAATTAACAAGTTTTGATTTTTAAGTGCTCCTCACTTTGTGTTAAAATTTTGCAAAGAAATACAATTTATTGTCTCCCCCCATTTGATTTGCAAAATTAAAAAATTAGCACTCCTTTCAAGTCAGGTCGACACACGACTTACATTTGAAAGGCTTTCCATAACTAGTCAACACATGAATTGGTTTTTATGGACCTAAGGTCTTTAATCTCTTCTTGGTTTTGCAAAAAATAAAATGTGCATTTTCTTTTCTTATATTCCTCCTTGGAGAAAACAAATGCACAAATTTAAACTTTGGACTTTTCAATTGTTTTGTCACCTTGTATTACAATTTTGCAAGAAATAATCAAATTTCTTGATTTTTGTCCCTCATTGATTTTGCAAAATTAACAAGGTTTTGAGAAGATTTTTAGGGTTCCATAATTTTACAAAAAAAGGTGCTATTTATTTGTCTTATATTCCCCTCTTGGAAAAAAACAAAAACACTCATTTGTTAGAAATTACAAAAAAAATAGGTCCCATTTTCTTTGATTTAATGTGCAAAATTTAAACAAAAAGTTTTAATCATATAATTTGAATTAATAATAAAAATAAAATTATGTTGTGTTAAAAAATCAATTTATACAAAAAATGATTTTTGTAAAAACATAATTTACATTTAAATTATTAAAAAAAAGATATATAAAAAAAAACTTTTATTAAAAAAAATAAATTAAAAAAAAATAATTTTTTTTGGTAGGTAAAAGTAAATTTTATTTACTTTACGGGTTGAAGGGGCCCAACCCTATTTACAAATGGAATAACTGCACAAAATTTGTAGATAATACAAACACGAACAGGCTAGACCACGAGGCTGGAAACAATCCAAAAAGAAACAAGCCCTCTAACCTGGGCATCCCAAAACCAGAAACATATGTAACCGAGCAACATAGAAAAAGAAAGGAAACCCCCTCTAAAACCACTAGAATTGTCATTGTCATTTCCCAGTCTCTTGGGACTTGTCACCACTGGGAAGGAGAGCCTCCGGGACTGGACAAAGCTAACTGGTGGGTATTTTTCCTATATCATGGTTAAATTTTTTGATAACTTCGATGGGAAAATTGCTTTTCCAAATGATGAGGGAGCTTCCTCTGATAGCTCTGTTGGCGAGGATGTCAGCCACTTGGTTGGCTTCTCTGTATATGTGCTTGATTTGGTTTCTCTACCTATCACGGATACATCGTCGGCAATCCAGGATGATATTTTGGATATTTTTTGCTCCCCTGCTACTGCTCTGAATGAGGTTCACTATGATTTCAGAGTCCCCTTCGAAGATAACTAGGCTCACTAGATTTTTACATAAATTTATGCACCTCCAAATCGCTCTAGCCTCGGTAAATTTATTGGTTTGGGTGCCCAAGTTTTTAGTAAAGGCCTTGATGATACTGCCTTTATGATATCTGATGACTCCACCTGCCTCGACTTTACCTGGGTTTCCTTTGAATGCTCCATCAAAGTTGGCCTTTAGCCAGCCTTGAGGGGGGGATTCCACTTGACCAGGGCTGTGTCCTTCGAAGGGTTTTATAGCAGTCTTGAGGGATCTTAAGGGAAGAACAAAGTTGCTCTTCAATCCCAAGTGGAGGCAAGAATTGGCAAGGGATGAGACTGCTATTTTTCATGGTGAAGGCCAAGGCTTTAATAGCCACTGCATCCTGGGTTCTAGGTTCTTTGTTGAAAACTCACCTATTACGTTTTAGCTAGAAATGCCAAAAAATGTGGTGGATGATGGAACTCCATAGGAAAATGAGTTTGGGATGCCTGAAGGGTCTTGGCCATTGACTGATCAACCCTTTGACTGAGTTGGGACATGCCCAGAAGATCTGGAATCTATCAGTGGCTACAGAAAATACTTTCCTAGCAAAGGAGCAGTCCATTAAGATGTGTTGGGCTGATTCCCAATCCTGCATGCAAAGGTAGCACCTGTTAGGGATCATGACCCCTCTAAAAATTAGGTTATCCATGGTGAGGATTTTATTATGAACAGCGGTCCAACAGAAGTGGGCTATTTTGGGGATGAGGGACCTATGCCATATCCTTTGGGTAACCAGTTTCCTACTACTGGAGCCTTCCCCAATGACATTCCTTTCATAGAGGTGAGATACAATATTGACTGAGAAATTCTCGTCGATGGTGCCATTCTAGCATTGTTCGTCCTCCTTCCTAGACTGGGGGAGAAAAATCGACCTTAGGACCTCTTGGATCCTTTCTACTACCATGGCGATGGTATCATTAGTAATCCTGAACTTGATCGGCTTCCAATCTTGGATCCCTTGGTTAGAGGAAATGAAGTCGACAACTTTGGGCCCGAACTTGTTGTCGGTCAGATACCTAACTACAGCCAGCTTGGGATTTCTACTGAGGGCTTCTTTCCCATCCCAGACGTCCTCCCAGAAGTTGATGTTAGAGCCATCACCCAAAATCCACCCAAACCCTTCGCGGATGATGCTTTGGGAAAGCAAAATGGATTTCCAAAAATGGGAGCAATTACGGGGTATGGTGGCTTGGAGAAAGGGCTGATGCTGGAGGTACTTTATTTTCACAATGTTCACCCACTTAGAGCTAGCATCGGTAACCACTCTCCAATATTGCTTGGCCAGGAGCGCTAGATTGGTGACATTTATGCGATGAAGACCCAGGCCTCCCTGATCTTTGGGGGTATAGAATTTATCCCAGGCCATAAGGTGGAACTTCTTCTGGGTTTTGGACCCCGACCACAAGAACTTTTTTTAAATTTTTCAATGGCTTCACCCATGGTCACCGAGATTTTAAAAATTGATAAAAAATATGTGGGAATACTCTACAAGACCGATTTTACCAGGCTTGCCCTCCCTGCGCTAGAGAGGAGAACACCCTTCCACCCTGCTAGCCTATTGTGGATCTTGTCCACCATGTTCTCCCACATGCCAGGGTGGGCCCTTCCCTATAACATGGGAAGGCCAAGGTAGGTGGTTGGGAAGTCTGCTATGGAGCATCCCAAAATTTTGGCAATCTTGTGTTGCCTTCTGATCGGGGTGTGGATGAAAAAAAACTTGCTTTTGGTGTAGTTGATCTTCTGCCCAGTAGCCTCTTCAAAGAGGTTAAGGATATCCTTGATCACAATGGTGTCTGCAATGGAGGCTTTGGTTGTGAGTAGGGTGTCATCCAAAAATTGTTGGTGGTTTGAGGGGGGGAGCCCTGAAGCTGCTTTGATGCCGAAGAGTTTATTGCTAGAACAAACTTCTTTGATAGTTCTTCCTAAAATTTTAGCAAGAATGATGAATAGGATAGGAGACAAGGGGTCTTCTTATCTTAGGCCTCTGGAACTCGGGAAGTAGCCTACAGTGGAGCCATTCACCATAATCAATAAATAGGAAGAGGAGATACAATCATAGACCATATTCACCTAGGCCTCATGGAACCCAAAATTGAGGACTTGGCCGAGAAATTCCTTGTTGACCTTGTCGAAGGATTTATTCATGTCCAGTTTGAGAAAAAAAGCAACGGTATTGGACATCTGGGCAGAGTGAATCAACTCATGGATGGTGATGACCCCATCCAGAATATTTCAACCTTTGAATGTACTCTCTTGGCATGGATCAATGATGGCAGGGAGGATGTTGGACAACCAGGTGGCTATGGGTTTGGTAAGGATTTTGTAGATGACGTTGCAAAGACTGATGGGGTGATAGTCTAAGAGGGATAGAGAATTAGCTCCTTTGGGGATAAGATCCAAGAACATGGAGTTAACATCTCTAGGAATGGCTTTGGAAGATTGCATTTCCTTTATTGTAGCATAGATTTTTGGGCCCACAACATCCCAAAAGTTCTAGAAAAACCTAGGCGGGAATCCATCCGGGATGGGAGCTTTGTCAGGATTCATGGAAAGGAGGGCTTGGTGGATTTATTTGTGGGACAGAGGGCTGAGGAGGAACTCGTTGGAATCCTAGGAAATGAGGGTGGGGATATTGGAAAGGAGGGATTCCATGGCCAAAGGGGACTGGGAAGAAGAGGGGCCTAGGAGGGCTTTGAAGTGGCTAACAACTCCGTCCCTTATTAGATGGATGTCTAAAGTGGCCGTCCCATCTTGAGTGACTAGTATCTTGATCTTGTTGGCTCCTCTATGCCTAAGGGTTGAAATGTGGAAGAACTTGGTGTTGGAATCCCCTTCCTTGAGCCACAACTACCTTGATTTCTGGCTCCAAAAGGTTTCTTCTTTAGAGAGGATATTGTGGTACTCAGCCAACAGGTTACGCTCCTCATCCCTGAGGCTGTCACTACCTTCCCCTCTCTGAAAGGTGTCCTCGATCTGGCTGATTTAGGATTTGACCTGCTACTTAGATTTAAATATATTCTCGAAGGTTTCCCTATTCCACTTCTTCAGGTTTCCTTTGATGAATCTGAGTTTTTGGGTGACCTAGTTAGTGGCAGATCCTAGGAATTTTTGCTTCCACCATGACTCAATCAATCCCTTGAGGTCAGGGTGGTGGGTCCACATTGATTCGAATCTGAAGGGAGTCTTGAACTATGGCTTGGTATCTGATTCTAACAACAATGGGCTATGGTCAAAACTGATCTTTAGGAGGGCTTATAGACTAACATCTCCAAACTAAGGGAGGGAAACTTGGGAAAGGAGGAATATGTCTAGGCGCTCCTGGATGAGACTGCCATATTTCCTTCTATTGCTCCAAGTGAAGAGGGATCCCTGGAGGTGGATATCCATGAGGGCATTGGAATCAATGAAGTGCCTAAAAGCTTTAGTATCCCTGTGAGTGATTTTGGCTTCGCCCTTATTATCATTGAAGTGCAGGGGGGAATTGAAATCCTTGGCCAGGATCCATGGGGTTCCTTCAAAGGCTTACCTCATGGATGTGAGCATGTTCCACAGAGCTTCCCTTCCCGGGGGGAGTTAGGGGCATACACATTTGACATTACCCAAGAAAGCTGGGACTCAGGATCGTGGAACAGAATATTGCTTATCCTGTCCTATCCTGAAATGAGGTTTCCCTAGACTTTGGTAGGGTTCCATAGGCAAAGGAGCTCTCCTGACGTCCTGGATGTCGAGGAGTGCACGAAGTCACAATTTTGCTAGATCTTTCTGGCAATGCTAGGAGACCACTGATCGCCTAGTTTTGTTTCTTGAATTAGAAACATAGTTGGGTTATGCTCTCTTCTCATGGTTGTAGACAATATTTGTTTTGCTACTCCATTTAGTCCTCTCATGTTCTAGGAGAGGACTTTCATTTAGAACTCTTGGAGGTTTTTCTGCCTCCTTTTCCTTACTTAGCAAGGGGTTTGGTTCTTTGGCCTTCATCCTTTGAGATACTTGCCCCTTCTTGAAAGAGCATTCTTTGGGTCCCATTGGCTATATCTTCCACTGTGTCTCTGTTCCTTCTATCTGAATCCATCGGTCTGCTCTTATTTTTTTCTTTCCCCACATCCATATGGGATTTTCTGTAGCTTCGAGTCTATTTGGGGATCCTTTGCTTAGGGAACGATAGATCCTCATCCTCATAGTCAGAGGTGATGGGGTCGAAGGGGGCTAGTGATGCCAGGGTTTCACAGATCAGGTAGGGAAAAATATGGGGTAGGTTCGAGGGAGGCTTCGAAGGGTTCCTAGGGGAGCTAGGGCTTGAGGAGGGAAGGGGGATGGAAGTTTGCTTGGCCAGGGGAATGGTCTAGGAAGGGCAGAGAGGGATGACAGAAGGGTTTTGGAGGATCGAGGGGATGGGTATCAGCTTAGAGCTCCTCGAGATCTCCCCTTCCTCAATGTCCTCGATAGAAATAAAATTTTGTAAAGCACTGAATTTATTGACCATGGAAATAGAGGTAATTGCCTTATGCGAGAGCTATCCTAATGGGAATTGGTGGTGGTTTTGTTCTATGCTAGAGGAAGGGAAAACTGGTGGTGGTGTGTCATTCTCGGTTGATCCTCATAGCGGGCTGTTTGGGGTGCGAATCAGAGCTTGGGAAACTACGACTGGAGATGACCCTGGGATTGACATTCAAGGCAAAAATTTAGTTTGTTTTCGTAGATGAGCGTCTATTTCCACTTGAAGTCCTCGTAAATTAGGTTTAGGTGATTTGGAAGCTGGCTCTCCAAATTCATATTTATACACACGCACCTGGGTTAGATGGGTCCTTGCACGAGTGGCCAGATCAATGGCCACAAGTTTGCTAATGGCCTTGGAAATACCCTGGAGGTGATCTTCATAGAAGAAGTGGGCTGGGATATTCGGGAGCCTAACCCAGATGGGGGTGAAGTTGATATTTTAGGAATTGGGATCAAAGTTTACTTGCCACTTTTCAAAAATAGACTTCACATTCTGAAGAACCATGGGCCTCTAGATAAGATGCGCTTGGTGTCTTCATGGGTGTTGAGATAGATCATGAAAAACCCTCGGGTCATTACTGAGATCTCCATATTCCCTAGGGTTTTCCACTTGGACACAACCCATCTGTGGATGACGTTCATATCGAGGTGGCCTCCAATAAATTTTCCCACTAGGGAGTGGGTGTCCTGGGACTCATAGCCCTCCATAAGGCTTTTAGGGCACAAAACATCGCTTCCATGGGTGATGAATTCATTTGCCATGGATGAGGGAGGGAACCATTTTTTTTGTAAAATATCGATGAAGGATGCTTTCCCGCTAAGGATTCTATCCTCAGAGAGTTGGAGGGCCACATGGAGATCTCCATCTCCTCCTAAGAGCAGACTGATTCGGTCATAGGCCATGGACTCAGTCCCGCTAGGGTTTAGGGCACCGTAGTCCCTGAACTCAGGAATGCTTGGTAGTGTCATGGGGAACCTTTGCATTCCACATTCATGCATCGCACTAGTCCCTAATGGCCAGAAGACCATCGATACGAGGGAGTCTGGCAACGACACAAGAAAACGATCGAGGGGGGATCACCTTCACAAAAATTGTGCATGCCCTAAAATTTCACCATAGGGAGGGATTGGATTATATTAATTTATTAATTGAATATTATGGAGTTAATCGACTATAATATATATATATATATTATAGTCGATTAAATCCATAATATTTGTTCTCCAAGCTTCAACATAGAGCAGGACATGGTCTCATAATGGATGCTGGTGCAATGGACTATGGGTTAATTAAATAATAGAAGTGTGCAATGGACATTTTCAATTTATTTTCTACAAATTAAAATTCATAATATGAGATTGCACATCCTTTTGAAATTTATCTTGGAATACAATCCAGTATGTGTTCTGTTTAAATGTTTTTGTTGTCAATAAAATGGTGGATCCAATTTTATTTTATTTTTTAAAACCTTTACGTATTTTTTATTTTGGAGTTGCAAAAAGGTTTGTTTTGGCATGCACGGGGTTTGATCCTACGAGCCCACGCAGGAGGGTCTTGCACTGGCCTGATCTACCAGTTGGGATAGCACTTGGTTTGGGATATACAACACAGGATGTATTTAGCTCTTGCCTCCGTCAACAGGTGGAAAAATTAAAGATGTGGAACTTTTTAGTCCCACATTGATAAGGCAAAAAGTCTTTTTGTGTTTAAAAACACCAAGTCACTCGAAGGCTTTTGATTATCTTCGAGAAATCAGTATGATGACTGCCCTTTTGTTGGAGACCACAACCAATGAAAGATCACCATATGTGCCTCCTTTACTTATCCACGTTAGCAGATATTACTACTCACCCATGTCAGTAGACATCACTACTCGCCACATGTCTGTACCTCGTTAGCGACCCATTTTGCCATGTGGTCACCTCAATTTGCATGCCCACCCAGTCAGTCAAATTGGGTCACCACGTCAGCTTACCATCCATGTGTCCATTCTATGGTTTCCTTGATACTTTTGCCTATCCATGTTAGCCAATATAGTCATCCTACCATGTGTTAGTGTCTACATTAGCCCAGAACTGTGCTGCCATGCCACATGGACCTCAAGAATCGTATCGTCTGTTAGCTCAACATTGGTCCACGTCAGCAGTTTTAAGATCTGCATCTCAAAGTCCACGTGATCATATGCTGGCTATGCCTCAGATTCAATTTCAATTCCCAATTGAGGTCTGTAGTGGTAGTCAAATCATGTTAGTGACTCAAGTTTCCATACGGTGAGGATTTTAGAGCCCACATTGTTGTTTGCAGCAGGTAGACCACGTTGTTAGAAGTTTGCATCAGTACAATGCTCAAAATTCTATGTAGCATCATACAGTAACCCATCTTAGGGGGGAAAACCCTGCTACGAGGGCTATCAGATGGCCCATGAGAGCTATTAACTCATGTCTATGGGGTTGATAGTTCTTGTAGGCTAGCTAACAATCAGGGTAGGCTGTCAGCTCCTTCGAATGGCTCAGAGAACTACTTGGAGATGATTGGATCTAATTCAAAAAAATACCAAATGATCAACATGGATGATAATAAATCAAATCAAATGAAATTCCAACCAAGTGAAATTTCAAACCAATCCTTCGTGTAGGCAGAACCAGGGGATAGAGTAACGAAAAAATCAAGAATTTCCAAAGGAGGAAATATTACCTCGAAGATCATGCATTAGGGGGTCCTGATTAAGGATTTGAGCCCCATTATCCATGCAAAATGCATCACCCTTAGACTTTCCTACGTAATCACTCTAATACCAATGTTAGAGCATAAGTGAAAAATCATTGGAAAAATATATTCAGTAGGTAGTGCTTAAATACAAATTAACTTAGACTTGAAATAGTCTAATAGGTAATCTCACCATGAATATAGCTAACTAACAAGCTTCACAAATAAGTGCTAACCACTAACCTAATAACGTAGTCAAAATGACTACAATGACTAACTTACTAACCATAGGATAGATATTAGGAATAATATCTTCTAGGTTAAAAGTAAAAAGTAATAATCTAATGGTAAAAGTAACAAACTACTTTTTACCATACGGTAAATTAAATCTACCTAGGAGAATATTCTAATTACAAAATGAGGTAATAATTATAGTTACTATAACATAGTAACACTAATAGAATGTTGCTAGAGCATTAGTCAGTCCAAATGGTAGAACTATGAACTCATAATGTTCATACCAAGTTTTAAATGCTATCTTATGGGTATCTTCTTCACGGATTCTCAATTGATGGTATATGGATTTCAAATCTATCTTGGAGAATATAATAACATTCTTTAGATGATCGAAAAGATATTCAATTCTAGGTAGAGGGTATTTGTTTTTTATGGTTGCCTTATTAAGCATTCTGTAATCTATGCATAACCGTAAGGAACCATCCTTATTTTTAACAAACAACATAGGTGCACCCCATGGTGACACACTTAGTATAATTAATACTTCTCCAAAAATCCTTTTAGCTGTACTTTTAGCTTTTGCATCTCAATGAGATTTATTTTATAATGAGCCCTATGAATAGGCTCTCTTAAGTTTTAGCTCAATAGTGAAGTTAAATTCACATTTTGGAGGTAGTTCGGGTAAATCCTCTGGAAATACATCCCTAAATTCTTAAAGTATTGGCTATAGCATATAGGAGAGTATTCCTAAAATGGAGGTGATCTAGAGAGATTAGAAATGACTCCTAAGGTGTTGTAACAACTTTTCCCAAATTGTACAAGGTGTATGATTTGCCTTGTATGGTTTACAAACTTCTCAAAATAGCTTGTATGATCACCAAATCATATAATTGTACGATAAAAATCATACAACACTGTAAATTGTATGATTTGCCACTTTTTGCAACTCAAATCGATCGGTTTTATAATTGATTTCTCAAAAACACTAGTTTTTCATATTTGGAAAGTTCTAACTATGCAATTTCATTCATAAATTAGGCAAACAATCAATTGTACGATTTGGTGGTTAGGATTTATAGTTTCACCAAACCCTTTCTAAACTCTCTATTCACCAATTTGTCAATTTGTACCACAAATATCCTTAGGACAAGTTTGAGGATGTTTTCCTATTGTAATTACCAAGTTCTCTTCAAACATGCAAACCCTACTTCAATACCATTGAATTATTATGATCATCAACATTTCCAGAAATTGTATAGCTATCACAATATAGTTCTGTACAATAATAATATTAGGGAAAACTCATTATTCTCACACCAAGTTTGTAGGATCATTAAGAGTTAATTCCATTGTAATTCCAACATTCTAACACCACATCTTGGTAATACTTGCAAAGAAATCTACAACCTGCAATAAGCAATAACACACACACAATGAAATTCACAATAACTTAGGATAAAAGATATTTTGCTTCCATTATTATGGTTGAATGTGTAAAATATCAATGATAGTCATAATGAACAACTATGAACCAAACTATGATGAACCACCATTTATGTACTAACATCAACTAGCAATGAACCCCATTAAAATTGAATGGGGGGTCCTTATAATGCTTACCTAGGCCATTCCAAAGCAGTTCTTGAGACAACCATAATTTACAAATACCATCCCCGTAACAATCAATTTGCATTAAGGTCTCCCTAAGTCTAATTTGATTATTATAAAATTCATCTTAAATGCACATTTTACCTAATTTAACTTGAATTTCTTATTGCACTTTTTATAACTTTGTACAATTGCACCCAATTGTATATTTTCTAACTCTCATTTGTACAATTAGATAAAATCTCACATATGTACGTTTTGATAAATCGTACATCTAACAAAATTAACAATTAGTAAAATTGTGCAAATCCAATGTTCACTTCTTCTTCTAGGAGGTGGATTTACTGCCTACATTGGGTGTTTCCCAAATACCTCTTCCTTATTTTCCTCTTCAATTTCATTTATCTTAACTATATAAATTGTTCCTCCCTTTTTAATGGATTTCTTAAGTTGCATTGTACAGAGAATCTGGGGTTGAAAAGTCCCTTGCAAACTATAGAATATTTGTCTTTTCCTACCATATTCTAAATACTCAATCCATCTATCCTAGAAATTGATCATAACTTTACGTGGTTACAACCAATCCATTCCTAAGACTATATCAAAAGCATGTGGTGGTTCTAAATAAAGATATCAAATAGTTGTACCACTAGGTAAGGTAATTTTGGTCATAGGATAGCATTGATTCATAGAGTAGGTTTATCCTAAACCATACTCGACCTTCCATACTTGTGCCAAGATTCTTGGTCTTTCTAGTATATCCTTGATTAAACTAGTAGAAACAAAGCTATCTGTAGCTCCACTATCTATCAAAATTTTAACATTTATACCAAAAATATTACTCTTTATAAGCAAAGGAGTGGCTTGCCTTTCCAAATTTTAACTCTTTGTCATTGTATAGATCTTATGAGCAAGTTCCTTGTGTGCAGGTTCTTTGTAAGTGGGTTCTTTTTCTTTCAAAATCAGTCCTACTCTAGGCGGGCAATGATTGGCATAATGTGGTCCTCCATAATCAAAGCATCCATCCTTGGGTCTTGGATGTGTTTTTTGCTTTTGTTCTTCTACTTTCACTACTAGTGGAGGGTTAGGCTGCCCTTGTGGTGGTGGCTTATTATTATTATTATTGCAATTGTTATAATTGTTGTTACAATTGTTATTCTTTCCCTAAAATTTCTTCTTAAACTTTCCTTGTTTCCTATTGTATATTTTGTCCTACCCATGGGAACTTTTGTTTATCTTTTTTATCCTACCTAAGAAAATTTTATAAAGCTAGCACTATTTATTTCCTGAGTGTCTCTTTATCCTGCCCAAACACCCCTTCATAATCAAAGTAGGTCTTAAGATAAGTCTCTAATTTCCTAGCCAAATCGTAGGCCTTCTGAAGGGTCTAAGGTTCATGCATATTCATTTCATGCCCTATCTTGGTATCTACATTTAAATTGAATTTATTTATTTTCATATTATCATTATATGTGGGCACATACTTCAATAACTTAACACATTTCTAATAATAAGCCTTCAACGAATTATTTCCTTGCCTACGATTGGTGAAATCCTTAAATTTCTTGGCATAAAAATACTCTCTAAGAATCTGTCCTTAAAAGTTGTGAAAAAATCCTCTCATTTAAGGTCAACTACATCGATTCCTCATTTTGTACTAAAAGTCTCCCACCAATCTAGTCCAACACCATGTAAATGTAAGATGGCATAGGACATTTGGGTTCTATTGGAGTAATTCTTCATATTGTAGAAGATTTCCAATTCCTTTAGCTAAACTTCAGTTGCATCACCACATTACTCACCATTAAACTTGGAGAATTTTACGTGCTTTAAATCCTTACCCATTTCTACCTCTAACTAGATTTTGACCTATTGTGCCTCTGTAGGGGGTTCATTAACTTGTCCAATTTTAGAGTTCCCAACCTATGAATCCTGATTCACTATGGTTTACAATAGTTGCTTTTGTTGTTCCATTTGTTCATGAAGTAAAGCAACTATTACAGTGAGGTCTTCTCTTTCATTAGTAGAATTTTCTATTTTTACATCTGGGGCATTGACCTCAATATTAGTTTATCATGTCTACCTTATTGATGGGATAACACTCTCTCTCTTCCTATTTGGTGGTATTATCCCTGGCCACACACAAGAGAAAAAGTAGGGTAAGGTCACAATTCCTTCTTCAAATTGTACCACTTACCTTTAACTAAATAACTAGTAATCTTAACTAATCAATTGGATTTTGTTACCATCATTTACCCTATCCAAATGAAGTATAGCCCCTTAAGTGAGTATGTATCCTAATACACACCATCATCTAATCTTACACAAGAAAGCTTATAGTCCTACGATCATGATATCTAATATCAAATATCACAACCCAAAATATCATATCCTAAATTTCTTATACCACTTGACATGTTTTTATTTTTTGGAAGATTGTCTTAAAATTTCTTATTAAAGACTATGTCCTGGGGTTGACTTATGTTCTTAGTGGTCCTTAGCTAAGTTATCTACCCCTTAACTTCTTTGAGTCAACTTATTCTTCTAAAACCCTCAACGGGTACACCCATCCCTACTCCTTACATAAGTCCTTCTATGTAAGAGTACTAGGTGTCTTATATGATAGCTATCATTCTCATTCTTCAAATGAGCTAGCTTGTCCCTCTCTATTCGTCGAAAAAAGAAATGCTAATCCCTTCACCTACATAAGTCCTTTTATGCAGGTAAACTAAGCACACATAGTCTATACCATTCCTCTCATCTCCACAATGAGCTAGTCTTAAGAATAAGTCACAATCTATGTCTTGACTTGTTAGTAATATATTAAGTCCATTTTTTGCATTATTTAAGTTTATCATGCTAGGCTCACAATCATCCCAAGAAATTCTTGTCAAGGAATTAGTACACAATTTATGAAAGTAGGGAAACCATAAGAGATTCCTATTATTTAGAGAGCATATGAATTTCATTAATAATTTAACAAGACAATTCCATAATAAATAATCTCCACATATAATCATAAAACAACTCATATATCCTAGGAACCCTCATGGGGAATAAACCCAACCTTAAATAATTTCCTTATTTTATTTAATAAGATAATTGGTTCCATACATTGAATTTCAAAGGCACTTCTTTTTGCCTTATTTCCAACATAAGAATTTCCAAAATTCTTATGAGAACTCAATATAAACCAATCCTTTAACCTTTCAGTGCAAACTCATCTCCATGCATTAAATTAGACACCCCATAATGCTTTCTCTTCAAGCATAGGAAAACTCCATATCTCAATCACATTGCATAATGACTTAGTCCTTCAAATCATACATGCAAATCGATTCCTTATCTTGAGTACATCATTCTCTAATTTGATTTATTACGAGATCATTAGAGAAGATCCCATAATATTCTCCAATGGTCTCATTGTAAAGAATACAAGTAGAGAGTAAATAGAGACCTCTCCACTTTTGTTTTCTTGAAGCATACCTAAAAATCATAAGTATACATAATTAAATACACATTTAAACCCACCAAAGATATGCTCAACCCTTTTCAATACCATATTGATAATAAGCATAAAACCAACAATATTGATACAAACTTTTTTATCCACCACATATAGTTTTATGCATAACACATTCTAGTTGTATATTCAATATTTGCAATAAAAAAACTCTAGGTTAGTGATTACATCACATAAAAATATGAATCCTTCCATGTTAATATGAAATAAGACCCTTTTTGTATCATGAAAACTTCTGTCAGCCCATTAGATTTGAACCACCACATAAATCATAAGATAGTTTTTCAACGGTTTGAGAGAGATATCCAAAGAAGGCAACTCAATAGCATAATATAAAGTTTGGTGAGTCATAATGAGTCAGGTAAAACTAGGCATCATGGTGCATCAATAGGCGATGACTTAGAGCCTCAACCATCCTTCCGACAACAATAAAGTAAAGAAAAGTTATTCCATCAATTCACAGTGCTCATATGGATAAAATCTCAACACATAATAAATGAAACCCCTTTCCCAATCATAGGAAGGTATAGTAATGTTATATCGGAATAACCTCCTCCTTCTATTCATAAGCCATTGAACTAGAAAACTAAACTGCAAGTTCAAGGATGTATTCATAATAAAATTTTAATTAGAATACATAATTTTCATAATGCTAAAAACTACTATTTTATCCGATGAGTGCACATTACTTTAGCATAGTTCTAAAGTACTAATATATTAAAGCAAAAAAACACCTACACGAATTCTAACTTCACTGTATCTAGATTGGAACGCTCCCCGCGGGCAGTCTGGAACACTCTGCAGCCTGGAACGCATACAGCCGCGTCCCCCGCTGATGCTGCATCCATGTAGGCTGTACGGCGCAGGCTGCGTCCGGCTGGAAGCGTGCGCGCGTCCCCGTTGGAGGACGCAGGGCGGGCGTCCCCCCTGCCCCCCCTGTTGGAGGCTATGCGACGTGTAATACGTGCACATGCTCCCCAGTGCCCCCCCCCGGTTGGAGGCTGTGCAACGTGCAATCCACGTGCGTGCTCCCCAACCCCCCCTCCCTCCTCCTCCGCGCGTCGTGCCCTTGGCTGACGCAGCGTGCCGCGCGTCACGATTAAAAAAAAAAAAAAGACGCAGTGTGGGAATTTCAAACGCCCCCCGGCCCGTTGCTCGCTGCCACGTCCAATGCATTCACTCGCTGCCACGTCCCAGGACACAACGCTGCAGGAGGAACGCGCGTGCCCCAGGGATTTTTTTTTAAGCAGCAGCGCGCAACCAAGCAACCGGAGGCCGCTGTAGAGGAGGAGGAGCATCCAGGTGTTGAAAAAGGAGGGGCTCCACTGATCCTTTCGGATCAGCCCGCTGGCTCACGTGGTCGTGAGCCGTGCGGTAAGGCTCTGGGAGCCTGCAGGTCGGGGGTTCAAATCCCACCGACTCCCCCCTTTCAAAGGTAAAATTTTTGTTTCAAAGGTTTTTTTAATTATTATTTTTTAGTTAAAATTTTTAATTTTAATTTATTTTTTATAGTCTTTTTAAAACTTTATAAATTAAAATTTAATTTTAATTTATTTTTTTCATAAGGTTTTAAAACTATATAAATTAAAATTATTTATTTTAACTTTAAATACATAATAATTATTAAAATGCTTTGTTAAAGAGAATTTTTTTTAAGGGGGGATATTTTTTTCAAAAAATCAAAGGGGGAATGTGAGTAATTTTCTGAAAAAGCAATTTGGCGAATTGTAAAAGGTGCATTTTCGGCTGTGTCCGACACCTTAGGGTTTCATTCTGTGGGCATTTTTTTTTATGTATGATGCATTTTCATTTCTATGCACTACTTCATTAAAATATAAATCACTCCCTAAGTCCCCAGAATAATTAAAAACCCATCTGTGCAATTTATTTGCACCGCAGCGTTCGGTAAAAATGGTACCTCTGGCCCACACTTATAGGTAAAGCTGTCATGCTTTGGGCTACTGTATCTATCGCCTAATATAGCTGCAACAACGACGTCTGAGCTTGTTCTCTATAAATCGTCGAGGAGGAATAAGTATGCCATTTTTGCATTTTTTTACTCCATTCACTACCCTTAATCGCTCTTGTGTTTAGGCGTAAATCCTGACGAAGTATTCTTCATAGTGTTTAGGGGAAGTTACGCCCCACGCATGAGAAGAATCTTCTATGGTAGGTGCCATCAACAAGGCAATTCCCTTTCAGTATCGCTTATGTTCCACGTATCGTATGATCTCTAAAACTCACCTATAGTCTCCCTCACGTAAGGGCGGGTGATTTTTGTTGATCTTTCTAAATACCTATAGTTTCCCTCACGTAAGGGTGGGTATTTTGTACGGTATAATGGCCTAGAAAAGGTATATCGAAAGGGGGACCAATTGGTGATATAAGGAACCTTCACTATGGCCGTTGTTGCAAAATTGATGACTGATCCTCATCAGTTATTGAAAGGTCCAAATTATACACCATGGAAACATAAGATGAAGAAAATTCTCCAAATGGAAGATTTATGGGATATTGTTACTGGAGTAACACCTAGGCCTTCACCAGCATCAGGATCCATAGGTCCTTCCGTAGATCAGATAGCTTTTGACAAGAAAGACAGTCGAGCAAAGGTGCTCATTTTGTTTGTTGTTTCAGATGAAGTGCAACCTCATATAGCTAACAAAGCAAGTGGTAAAGAGGTATGGGATGCCCTTAGAACCATCTATGAGGGAAAGAATGATTCAACCATTCTTCATCTTCAACAACAACTTCATAACCTAAGTTTAAGACAGGGTGAAACAGTTGAACTCTTTCTGTGCAGAGTGTCTGAATTGAAAGAGAAATTAAATTCTTTGGGAGATTCTGTGGATGAAAAGCTTCTCATTTCACTTGTGATGAGAGCTTTGCCTTCTTCATTTGATATGTTGATCACCTCCATCCAGGTGTCTCAACGACAAATTACCTACATCGAGTTGGTCAATCTACTTCAACAACAGGAGGCATGCCAACTTCACAAGGATGATTCTTCCAATACAGCCCTATACACCAATAGGTAGGGTTCTAGGAAGAAAGGTAATGGGCAAAAAGGAGGCAAATTTCAGAAAGGAGGAAATTATCAATAGGATACGAAAGGAAAAGGAAAACAACCTCAACAGAAGAAGAGGTGGTGCAAGATCTATGAGAAATACAACCATGATACCAACAGGTGTTGGCATAAGAATAAGCAGAAAGGCCAAAACAAACCACAAAATAAAAACAAGCAACCCCAGGTGAATGTTGCTATTGAAGAATCTGACTCAGATTCTGAATGGGCACACAAGGTGCTCATGACTACCACAGATTCCACACAGAGGGATCCTATTTGGTATGTTGATTCTGGAGCTAGCAAACATATGACTGGCGACAGATCGTGGTTTGAATCATTTGTGGCCAAAGAGGGCAAACTTGTCACCATTGCTGATGATAAAACCTATAGGGTTCAGGGAGAGGGTACAATTTTAGTCACTCTTCCTGATGGCAAGTGTCAGATTGACAAAGTCCTCTATGTTTCGGGATTGGCTAACAATTTGCTATCAGTCACACAAATCCTGGATAGAAATATGGTTGTCAACTTTCGTGTTGAGAATGGAAAGAAGTGTTGTACTATTACCAGGAAGGGTAAGCAGATTGCAACAACTTCATATAAGCACGACTTATTTGCCCTAGATGCTATCTCTACTCCACATGTTGCCATGACTGTCTCTACCAAGGAGGCAACTTCCCTATGGCACAAGAGATATGGGCATCTTAGTTCTGGCTACTTACTTGAGCTCAGTAAGTATGAGATGGTAAAGGGTCTTCCTTCCCTTTCTGCCACATTGCCAGTGTGCTCTGACTGCTTGGTAGGAAAGCAACATAGAGTACCATTTGAGAAGAGCTCAACGAGAGCACGAAAACCTCTGGAGTTAATTCACATCGATCTGTGCGGTCCTTTCACACCCATATGGTATTTCACATTGGGTTCAAAAATGATGTCATAGGAATAAAGGTGCATTATGGTGTTGGCCTCATATGTATTTCCTCAAGGGTTGTATACACTTGGATGAGAGAGCTCTATTTCTAACTCATCATTAGATTATGCTTTGTGTTATCTATATTTGGGAAAAAGAGGTTTTGGGTATGAGAATATATTGGGTAGCTTCATCAACATTGAAAGAGTTGAAATATTGGATAACTTATTTTAAGTCTTAAGCATTATGTATTGCATGGAGGATTGGTCCTACCAATGTTTGTTGGAATTTATATATTAAAAGGAATAACAAAAGTTCTAAAAATAAATCTCAAAACCATGCCCAACATTAAAACTATGATATTATATTTCTTACAAAATGCTTATAGATATGGTCCTAATCATGGAATGTATTAAGTACAAAAAATAAGGTGCTAGCCACTTGGATACATGATTTGAATATACATAGAAGAGTCATGTACAATAATGACATTAAAATAAATGATTTGCATTGATTTACAATAAAATGAAAATATCTAGAAATTAGGCTTATGAAAATTAACTTTGATGGTATTGCCAAAGAAAATCTAACAAAGCTAGAGTTTTTCAAAATAATGAAGGCCAATTACCCTAACTTACACAAAATCATATGGAGCTTCCAGTAACAACTACATAGAGGCTAGGGAACTTCTTATAGGGATTAAAATTACAATTGAAAAATAATGGAAATATATTTAAATTAAGGGGGATTAATAAATTATCATTAATTATATCAACAAAAACAGATGTTGGGATTGGGTAAAAATTAAAATTATTTTTGATGTTCATCATCTATTTTTAGAGGTAATATCTTGAATATATGAGCATATCTATAAAGAGAAAATTTAGATATTAGATAATTTAGCCAATTGTAGTGTTGATTTTCATCGTGGTGAAATTCAAGTTTTAGAAAACAATTGGCCAAGTAAGATTTTATGTCTTGATGAAAATGATGTCGAGTTGATTGTAAAAATATATCACTTTGAGGAAGATGATGAATATATTTGAAAAAAAATGAAATGAAAATATCTTTGATAAAATTTCAACACAAGTATTTTATAATTGGCATAGTAAAAAATATATTATTCGTATTTTGATGAGAGTGAGTTCCAATAGAAGCCATATAAAGCTTATTAAATTTTTTTATGAAATATTGAAATTTTAAAAACTTAAAAATTTGAAGAGTTCTAAATCTAGTAGAAAATTACATTAGAAATTATATTTAAAGAAATAAATCTTACTAAAAAGAGATATATGTTAATATTCAAGTGTAACTAGGAAGCATGGCATGTTATATAGGATTAGAACATACACTATGTATATCACATTATGTATATTTTATAATTATAATTTAAATTCATATAATTTTTGATTTATAGTAGAAGGGGTTTTAAAAGGATCCCTAAACCTATTACAAGTAGGGTTTTGAAAGGCACCCCCAAACCTTAGATCTAGAAATAAGACATCAAGAAAGACTGATCTAGATTCCACAAATCAAACTCAAAAATCCAATGAAAAAACCTCCTAGAAAATAAGCCACCTATTTTTATCAAGCAAATACAAGAGATTGTCCTATGGTCAAACCATCATATGCTCTGAATCTAAAGCAACGGAGAAAAACAATAAAATAATGAAAATGCTACCGGTTAAAAATAAATTTACAAATAAAAATTTCCCAAACCGAAGCATTTATCGCCTAACATGAAAGGAGAATAGAGGAATCCTATCATCACAATCAATAGATCTATCCAAAAAAGCACATAACAGGAGAACCCCTCATGAGAATAGCCAGTTTAAGAAAATAATACTAGAAATACTGGCCAACAAAATCCATAGCATAAAAACCATCTAGGATATCCGCATAAGAAATTCCATGGAACCCACAAATCCTGCTAGAGCCAACCAAAATTTTTTCAAGAACAACTGCTCTCAAGTACAAGAAAAAGGAGATAGCAACATTCCACATTGTACCTGAGAGGGATAAGGGTAAGATCCTAAAAAAATAAGCCTTAGAACCCTGGGATCAAACACACCACCATTGCTAGAATTGGATAAAGAGATCTCTGCAAACCACCAAATCTAGGAAACCCACCAGAGACATGGGGTCAAAAGCCAAAAACCACCACAACATAACAACCCACTTTCACCCCAATTGATTTGGATTGGTATTTGGTCCTATCTCCTTGGAACAGCTAGATATAAAAAGAAATTATCAAGCCCAGAAGAAAGGAGTACAAACCAGTCATGAACCCACTACTGGTAGAGAACCCTAGCAAAAGAGCCATCCAAGCACCATCCAACTAGAGCAGCCAAACCATCAGAGTCAAAGCTACCCAAGGGAACACTATTATATTTTTATAGCCAAACACCCTACCAAGCTCATCCCAATGAGTTTGGATCAGTATATAGCCCTTTCCTCTCCTTGGAAATCCAAAAAAAACATGAAACTACCAAACCCAGAATAAATACTGCATAATCCAACCAAGTCCCCAAAACTAGTAAACAATCCAAGAAACACAACCATCCAACACACCCACCAACCAAAGCGAGAGCCAGAAAAGGGGTCAACAACTAAAATTTTCAACTACATTATAATGGTTCAGGATCACCCCTACAGGTTTGGGTTAGCATTCGGCCCTCTACCCCAGATAAGAGTGATAATGCCAAATCCATAAGAGAGCAGAACATACCAGCAAGACCCCCAACAAGCAAAACATCCAGGTCATGAACCATTATAGAGAAACTAAACATGACTAGCAACCAGATCTATAATGGGAGAAAGAAGACCTCCCGCTCAAAGGGTTTCAAAGCATCAAAGCCGGAGCAAGAGTGAAACCCTCACGGAGGAAGTCCTCACAGAGGAAACCCTCATGGACCCTCTCTACCACAACTTATTTCTTCTAATTTAAATTCATATATTATTGAATCTAAAGTCAATGTATTTAACCAACTGAACATATTCCATTTTATTATATTTAAGGTTGTGTACAAATTTATCTCCTTCCATGAGGGGTGCAAACCCTAGGTCTAATAAAGTATTGTAGGAAGAGGGTTGTTCGAAACCCACTTATTATACTCAAGAGAACATGAGGATGGAACATAGCAAAAGAGGTACAAACCCTAGGTGTAGTCAAGCATTGCAGGAAGAGGGTTGTTTGTAGACCTCTTGTTGTACTCAAGAGGATACAAGGATGGAGCAGAATGAAAGGGTGCAAACCCTAGGTGTAGTCAACCATTGTAGAAAGAGGGTTGTTCGTAGCCTACTCAATATACTTGGAAGGATATTAATATTTCCTCAGTATATGAGAAAGCCTCTTTAGTTAGAAGAAATGTGTCTTAGGGATATTTAGGTTTATGGGTGGAGCTCTCTCTATCAAGATTTTGGAAGATGAATTTGGGTTAGATCTAATTGATCATGAAGCCCAAAAAATTATCTACAAAATTAGGGGTAAAAGACTAGATCTAGAGGAGCTCAAAGGATACATCAAACTTTGGTAGTCTAGTAAATACCAAGTAACTCTTCTACCCAATAAAATTCTTTTCTATTTTCTTTTCTGATTTAGTGGATAGAGATAGGGCAATATTTATAGATACAATTGGTTTTTTGAATAAAGAGGTGTCTATATATGACCTTGAACTCTTGGTTTCAACCCCCTTAGAGAAGAATATAATTTCTTCCCAGTATGGGTGAATCTATATGCTCTCTTTATGAAGTTTTGGGGAGAGAAGATATTTATCAAAATTGGTAATTCCATTGGTGGATTCTAGTATATGGATGTACAAATAGAGGAAAATTTATCTAGTAATATTAATATGAGTAAAGCAAGATTGACTATTTGGATGAATTTTTTAATTCCTAGGTCTCAATCCATTACTATCTCCTCAAGCAAAGGGGAATGGATCCAAAATATTAAATATGAAAACTTATCCCTAAGATGTTATGGTTGTTAGCAATATGGCCACCTGAAGAAGAGATGCTCAGTCATCCGATCATGCTATGATTTCTCCTTGGTGGAGAAGATCCTACATGTGAATTATCTTGAACCTTTAAATATTCGTGTTCACAAGAAAGAAGCTCATACTCTAGCTATTACATTTGTCCAACAAGAATATAGTGAGCAAAAAGACTCAACCCCAAAAGGATAATTCAAATCAAATCATTGATAAAAGACAAATGGTTACTAAAGATCATCCAGTCAGTTTCATGTAAAATATTAGCACCTTAGATAGTATTCTTTAAGTTAATTATAAAATAATCGGTGATAGTCAATTTTCTAAAAATGAAGATCATACAAAATGTATTACGACTAGATATTACCTTAGGAGCTTGGAGTGCAAAGATTAATTCTCAAATCTTGCTACTTTGAAGGAGGAAGAACCTATGCTATAGAAGAAAAATAATAAAAAAGATCCATCACCTATGAACTTTGTAATAGCCCCAATGGTTATGGATTGTTGTTTTTGTTATGATTAGGTGGTAGCTACAATTTTTTTTAAGTTTCTATTTTGGAAGTGGTCTACTAATTTGTCATGTTTTGGAAGTTGTTTTGTTGATATGAGGTATTCTAAGATTCAATTTTAGTAGTAAGTAGATGATAGAATTTTGCAAGTTTGTTGCAACATACTATCTTACACTGCTTGATGCATATATTCTGGGACCCTAAAACCCATTTTACCCTAATAAAAATGTGAATGTTTTTTAGTCCCGACAGGGACACCACAATGGTAAAAGGTATTTGGCCCTCCTAGCGGAGACCCAAGTTAAATTCATGGGGAGGGTGGCCCCAAATGTACCCCAAAAATTTCAACCTATTAAAAAAAATCTTTCTCCTTATATATCTAGAACTTGGGTATTTTATTTAGAATACTCAAATATTTACCATGTTTCCACTCAAGTTGTATATAAATGTTAAGGTTTTTACTCATAATATTTAAGCCTTTGGCTTACAATATGAAGCTATTTACTTAAAGACACTTGCAGATAAGGGTAAAGTTTATGGTAATACATGAACTTATGGTTGAATGATCATAAACGTTTGGTCGAAGTTAACCATGTCAAGCTTTTCATAACCCAAACATTCTAATTATTAAACCTTAAGATCAAGTCTTAGCTAGTCCATGATTTTCAATAAATTCAACTACTTGATCCAAAAAACAATGGGGAACAACAAATTCTACACTTTAATTCAATATTTCAGTATCTCTAGGAAAATATACTTATGGCAGGGATCAATACTTATGAAAATGCATGATAAGGTACAACCTTATTATCGAACAAGTTTTAATTTTATTTAAAGGTCTACAATATAAATCTTAATAGTTCAAAAAATTTATATAAATCATCTTCCATAAAAAACATAATATATATTAATGATATATTTTTTATTAGGTGGATGAAGGAGTTTTGAAAGGACCTCCAAACCTTTTACAAAGAGAAACTAGTCATAAAAAGAGTGACAACGAACATCAACATAAAAAGGGCTACACCCAGGTAGACTCAGGCGACACTTACATCAACATAATTTAAAATTAAAAAATTAAATTTTTTTCCAACCAAGAAAGAATCTGGTATACAAAGTGAAGCAATTTAAAAATCAAATGACCATCAAAAAATTAAAACTACAAATTTAAACGGGCTTCTCACCTAGCTGATCTAGAAACAAGTACCAAAATTTGAAAATGGAAAACCACCAAAATGAAACCAAAATTTCAGCTTGGTTTAGATCTTGGTAAAATAGTTCATAAATCACAAGATGCTCAAAGACCAAACCATCATCTGGAAATAAAAATCCATAGCTCCATAAAAAATTAGGAGGATTTTAGACCCAACAATTGAGTCCATCAGATTCTAAACCTGAGGAAATAAATAGAGCCAAAATATGGTCCCCAAATAAGTAGGACACATATTATCTTCTTCTGACATCATTAGCTATTTGGATTAAGCCTTCCAAGAACCCCTTATTCCAAACTGTGATGCCATTTTGAGAGGTGCCCAAGTTAGCCAAAAATTTGGTTGATTTAAATGTTAGAAGAAGATAATACATGCTAGTACCGGATAATTTTAAATGTTTGGGCCAATTTATGCACTTCCTCCAATAGATTTGAGATTGTCCAAGTTGGATTCTACATCCCTCTAAATATATTAATGATGTTGAGTGAGTCACATTCAATTATAACTTTTCTAAAGCCCAGATATTTTAACTACAAGAATACTTGAAAGAGAGCTCTAGCCTCAGCTGCATGGCTAGTTTGAGTTTCGATATTTTTAGCAAATGACAATAAAATTTACCCCTTCGCATCCCTGATAACACCACCTGCTCTAGCATGACCTAGATTACCTTTAGATGCACCATCAAAGTTTAATTTTAACCACCCAAGAGGGGGTAGTTTCCAAATAGTGTCTACTCTTATGGGCTAATGAATTCTTGGGACCAAAGCAATAGAATATTTAAAACCCAAATTCTTTTCTATCCTAGTTTCCATACTAGCATTCCCCACATCTAGGGATATTAGATCAACATTCTCCACCATGGCAAGGATAAACTTAAATAAAATTGACTCTAGGTGATGAGAAGTGTTCTTAAAAGATCTAGAATTTCTTTCCTTCCATATCTGACACCACATATAAGGGAGAATAAAGGATG
Source organism: Wollemia nobilis (assembly GCA_028583015.1). Classification (NCBI taxonomy): domain Eukaryota; kingdom Viridiplantae; phylum Streptophyta; class Pinopsida; order Araucariales; family Araucariaceae; genus Wollemia; species Wollemia nobilis. The sequence continues at coordinate 25,722 of JAQPPZ010013748.1, forward strand.
TGAATAAATATTAGATGACAAATAGGAAGTGGTCTATTGCTCCACATGGGCATTTACCTCTTTAGAGGGAACCCAATCCATTCCCACCAAACGAAGTAGCATCCCAAAAACTTCTTTAGAATAAGAACATAGTGAGAACATATTCTTGAGAGATTCTTCTACCAACCCACATAGATAACATTTATTGGGTAAACTAAAACCTCTCTTCCATAAATTATCCAATGTTAATTACTTTCCCTACACAACCAACCAAAAAAATATATTCACTTTGGGTGTGAGACCTTTGCGTCAAATTTTTTTAGTTGGGAACCAAGCCTCTTCGTGATCATCAAGAAGTGCTATACCGATTTTATCAAGAAACATCCATTATTTTTAGCTCCCCACATTAGCTTATATTTTTTATCTTCAGAGACTATAACAATGTATTTTAGCAATTTTGAAAGATATTTACAAGAAAATTTCTCATCTTGAGACCAATCAGGGTTTCCAATATTTTTTTCCATTCACCATCTCAAATTAATCATAGACCCTTGATTCAAAAGCTTGTGTTGTGATAAATTCAGCTTGAGAGAAGGTAGGAATGGAGTTTAAAGGTCTATCTGCTACCCACTTATCTCTCCAAAAAGTGATCTTTTGACCATTACCTAGAAGCCAACAACCACCCTCAAGAACATCTGCTTGACATTTAACCATGCTTTTCCAGAATGCAAAACCTTGGTACGGACTGGGAGAGGAAAAATAAAGTCTCCATTCCCCAAGTATTTGGATTTTATAAATTTTACCCAATTTGTATTAACATTTTGGGTCAACTTCCACCTCTGCTTAGCTATGAGGGCCCTATTCATTAAAATTATTTTTCTCAAGCCAAGTCCTCCCATATCCTTGCAACTGCAAACTTGATCCCAAGATACTAAGGAAAATTTCTTTTTGTCCTAAGATATAGACCAAAGAAAGGAGCATTGAATCTACTCTATTTTTATGAGAATTGTCCCTAACACTCTAAATAGAAAAAGGAAATAAATAGGTATGCTTTGTAAAGTAGTTTTAACCAGAAGGGCCTTACCAGCTTGGCTCAAGAGTGCTCCTTTCCACCCCGCTAGCTTCCTATAGACTCTCTCCACCACCGATTCCCACAAAGAAGCTTTGACTCCACCTTTGAAGAGCAACATTCCTAGGTAAATAAATAGAAGGGAATAAATTGAACACTCAAAGATTTCAGCAATTTTCATATTTCTTCTAATTCGAGTGAAAAATAAATCTTACTTTTTTTGAAGCTAATATTTTGCCCAACAACTTGCTTATAGTCAAAGAGAATGGATTTAATCGCTCGAGATTACATAATCAAATCTAGGAAGGACAATAATATATCATCTATGATTGATGGTGTGAAATTGGATCAAAATAACTTTTAGGGTTGATGCCTACTATAGAAAGGTCGACTTTGATAGCTCTTCCTAAGGATTCTACTAGTAGGATGAATAAATAAGGAGATAAGGGTTCCTCTTGATGAAGATCCATAAAACTACCAAAATAACCTACCAAGGTTCCATTAAAAATGATAGAAAACTTTGCTGATGAAATATAGGGTTTAATCAAAGTCAACCATTCTTGATTAAATCTAAATTTCTCCATCATTTTTAGAAGAAATTCCCAAGAAACCTAATCATAGGCCTTATTTATGTCAAATTTTAGAAGGGTACCTAGTCTATTGCTCTTATCCAAAGAGTGTATCAGTTCATGAATTTCAATTATGCCATTAAGAATTTTTCTTCTAGCCACGAACCCACTTTGAGGTAAATCAATAATACCTAGAATATGGACTTTCAATCTATTTTCTAATGTTTTTGTAAGAATTTTCTGCAATGTGTTACAGAGGCTGATGGGCTTGAAATCCTTGAATTCTTTAGCATATTTCATATTAGGAATGAGGAAAAGGAAAGTAGATTTGATGTTAGGTGAAATAAAATTTGATGCTTCAATTTCCTTCATGGTATTACAAATATCTTCTCCCAAAATATGCCAAAATCTCTAGAATAAAATGGGTGGTAATCCATATGGACCTAGAGATTTGAGGCCTCCCATCAAGAACAACGCCTCCCTAATTTTCTCATCACTGAACGATGCACAAAAATTAGAGTTTATTTATACTGAAACTAAAGTAGGGATGTTTGGAAGAAGTCTCTCTCCTAAGGGTAGGTCCTTGTCTTCAATGACACATAAGAGATCTCTGAAATACCTAACTGCTTCATTCCTAATGTCCTCAATATCTTTATACACTATCCCATTGGCATAATGAATTTATTTAATCTTGTTATTGCTTCTATACCTCAAGGTAGAAGTATGAATTTATTTTGTGTTTCTATCTCCTTCTCAAAGCCACAGAGACCTAGATTTTTATTGTATAGCATTTCCTCGACCAATGAGTTATGATATTTTGATAACAATTATTTTTATTAGATTTGGTCCTTTTCCTCTACTTCTCTTGATGCTACATCAACTTCAAACTCCTTTAATTGCTTAGATATCTCCTTTTTCTTTGGAATATATCTCCAAAGATAAATTTTTCTAGGTTTTAAGATTAGCCTTGACAAATCTTAATTTAGATGCCACTTGGAAAATCAAAGGACCAAAAAACATTCATAGCCACTAGGATTTAATTCTAGCCTCCAGATCCGAGTGCTGTAGCCACATTACCTAAAATATAAATGGCCTAGGAAATTATTTTTGATTTTGAACTTTTTCCAAGACTAAATGGTTGTGATCAGACCCAATTTTAGGCAAGGAGCAAAGGAGAGCATCACCAAAAAAGGGTAAACCTTCTTTAAAAACTAGAACTCTATCCAATCTAATTTGAATGTTCTAGCTTCCCAATCGTCTATTAGTCTAGGTAAATTTGGATCCTTTCAACTCTACATCCATCAACTCTTGGTTGTTAACAAAAGAAGCAAACTCTTCCATGCTAATCAGAGTCCCCTTTCTTATCAAAGGGATAGAGTGGCATATTAAAATCCCCTGCAAGAATCCAATGCTCATCCTTGAACAAAATCCTCATGGCACTTAATGAATCCCAAAGTATCACCTTATTCAAACTAGTGTTAGGAGCATAAATTTTAGATGAGATCCACTTAAATCTTAAATATTTGTAGCAAGAAAGAATATTTATCACCCTTTCAGATATAAGAAGTACAAAATCATCCAATTTCATGGGATCCCAAAGGTATATGAGGCCTTCCAAAGATCCAATAGTAGAATTTACTGCAAACTCAACTTCCTTCAAGATGATGTCCTTGGTAATTTTTGCCTTGGTGCTATCCATTTTGGTTTCCTAGATAAATATAATGTACGGATGAAATTTTGCTCTGATAGATGCCAAAATCCTCTTCTTGGTCCATTTAGGCCTCTTATATTCCACCAGAGCATATTCATTTGTGTGGGTTGGGATATTTTTCCCCATTCGAGGATTGGGGGGTCCACAAAATGATTCCAGCTTGAGCTATTTATTTTTATTCGCCTTATCTTTCTCAAAATTAAGTCAAGTTTGAACTCCATCAGTGATATCTGATTACACTTCTTTGAACCTTACCATTATTTTTGAGGGTTTACCAGGATTTCAACTAGCCCACACACCCATCTAATTGTTTTTGAACTTCTGGTTTTGGGCTTGGACTTTAAATTTCCCGAAGATCCTACTCCCATACATGAGGATTTTTTTAGTTTAAGTAGATTTGGAGACTCTGGTTCGTAGGCCACCAGTTCAAAAGTCTTCTAAGGAGAATAGAGTTCCTCCTAGACTACAAGTTTAGAAGCCTTCCAAGGAGAACTAAGTTTCTCCAAAATTGGATCTTGAGAAGCTAGATATTTGTAGGAATTGTGAATAAATTCTAATGGAATACATGTCTCAGTTTCTAGGGTTATCACCTTGATAGGGTTGACCACTAGGGCTTGGACCACCACCTCAATGGAATCAGACACATTAATTGGGATAATTTGATCCACAATGGTATCTCCTATTTATAGCTCATTTAGGCTCGACTTAGATTTTCTTATTCCAGCAGGAATCATTTGTTCTTGGGTCTTACCAACTAGCTTTTTTGACTTGATATTCTTTGAAACTCCACTACCAGAAGCTTTACGAGGGCAAGACCCCATCACATACCTGAATATATGACATGAAAAAAACCTAATGGGTCGATTCTCATAGACTATCTACTGCAGCCAGGGACCCTACTTGGAGATAAGTTCAATGTGGTCTAGTAGGTCTGCTTCTGAGTCTGCCATTATGTACATCCTAGAAAATATCGTCATAGGATTGGATCTAGCGATCAAGTCAATAAGAACCAGTTCCCCAATGGATTTGGCTATACCCCTTAGGATATATTCATATCATAAATGAAATGGTAAATCAAGTAGGCGAACCCAAAGGGGTGCCATATTAACCTTTTGAGCTATGGGGTTGAAGTTCAAACTCCATTTTTGTAGAAAAATCTCTCGTTTGCCCAAAAACCATGCCCTCCCAAGAATTCATTTTGAGTCCTCCTCACAAATCAACTTGATAAGAAAGAAAGAATTGGACAAAGCCAAAATATCAAGGGAGCCTAAGGGTTTCCATTTGAACAGAGCCCATTGTTGAATGAAATCAAGATCTAGTCAAGTTCCTGAAACTTCCCAACCAATTTCCATGAGGCTTCAACCATGGTAGCATCCGCCACCTCATATGGAATGACAAGTTTGTTTTTGATTTGAGAAAGGTCGAAAAGATGTTTCAAAGCTTGAGAAAATAAACTCTTTGCAGTAACTACAACTAAAGAAGACTCACCTAGGTCAAAGGTATGACCATTTCTCGGGGACCCTAGACCACTTGATCTAACTAACCACCAAATTTTCTAAGCACACCACCCACTTGCAAATCGCTCCCAAAACCACCACCAAAACTACCATCTTGAATGCCCACCTTCTTGAGTCCCCCATTTTCTTGTGATCCAACACTGAGACTGCCATCGATACCACCACTGAGATCACCATCTTGATTGGTACCATCATAAATCAGATTCTGCAGACCACCTCCACCTTTAAATAAATTAATTTAACTTCAATATAAACTAAAATATATAATAATATATTTAAAGAACATGTTAACAAAACAAACAAGCTTTATAAGTTTTATACTACATTATTATAATAGTAAGGAGCCCTTCAATTTGTTAATATTGACAACTACTACGTCATTGAAATTTAATGTTTTTTGTGGGTAGTTGGTCATAAAATAAAAAAATAATGTTTTCATAATAATATATTAAATTATTGTGCACCTTCTAGATAATATGTGTACGTGGTTTTATGCACATGGTTGTGCATGTGGTTTTATGCACATGGGTTGTGCATGTGGTTTTGTGCACCTAATTTATGCACATGGTTTTGTGCATGTGGTTTTATGCACATGATTGTTAGTTTTGTGTACATGGTATTGGCCCTATACCATGGTATTGTAATAGGTTGTTTATACCGTTAAATGTAAACACATTATGAATAATAAAATTATCTCTTTCAGTTATAACAAGTGGTATCAGAGCGTGAAGGATAAGGGTTGTTCTTCGGTGAGGAAACTCAAGTGTAGTTATGGCCTATGGAGTCTAGGGTAAAATTGAGAGTGGCTACAATAGTCACTAGAGTATCATAGAAGAAAAAAAATGGAGAGGTCAATCATTGAGAATTTCAATGGTAGAACTTCAATATGTGGAAATGGAAGATGGAGTATCTTCTAATGGAAAGAGACTTAAAGGAAGAAATCATGCATGATACAAATATGGGTGCAGTATCCCAGGAGGATTGGGATAAGAAAAATAAAAAATCCATTGCATTGATAGGGCTAAATCTACCTAATTCAATTCTGTCAAATATCATCAAAGCCATGAAAGCCAAGGAGATGTGGGACAAGTTGGCACAATTGTATGAGTCCAAATATTTGATGAACTTGATCTTGTTAAGGAAAAATTTGTATGGGCTACAAATGGCGGATGTCAAAAGCATGACAAAGTACTTGAATACCTTCGATACCCTAATCAATCAGTTGAGATCAGCCAAGATCAAGTGAAATATGAAGAGAAATGTATCTGCTTATTGTGCAGTCTCCCAAACTCTTGGGATAATTTGATCATTGCAATTAGTGGGAGCATAAAGGTGATTGATCTAAAGATGGATATCATTGTGGGATAACTCTTTCAAGAGGATATGAGGAGAAATACCATAGAACCAAAGAGTGATGAGGCCTTGATTTTGAGAGGTAGGAATAGAAAAAGGAAATATTATTTGAAGGCAAGAGGAAAAGGGCATAGATCAAAATTGAGAAAGCAATTTCCAAGCAAAGGCAAGAAATAAGATTTGGTGTGTTGGAAATGCAATAAAAAAATAAAAAGTGAGTGAAGAGTTGATTATCAGGAAGATAAGGTAGAATAAAAAACATATACCTTAGAAGGAGCTATAGGTCTTGTTGTATGCTTGGAAAATAATGCCCAGGAAGAATCATGGTTAATTTATTCTGGTGCATAATTTCATATGACATTCCACAAAGAGTGGTTTGAGGAGTACCACAAGGGTAAGTATGAGAGAGTATTTCTTAGAGATATTTATCATTATGATATTATAGAAAAATATAGAGTGAGAGTAAAGCTTAGATATGGATGGGAAATCTACATTAATAATGTGAGACATTCGTGGAATGACAAAAAAATTGTTCTTAGTGGGCCAATTTTTTGATGCTGGTTTGGAGACTATTTTTGATAAAAATGGTTGCACATTGGTAAAGGAATCCACAGTAATGATAAGAAGAGGAAGGCAGGGATCTTTGTACAAGTTGAATGTAGAACCTGTTAATATTACCAGTTCATACCTAAGTGCAACATCAAGCAATAGTCCATAAATTATGTTATGGAACAAACATGTCACACATCGATGAAAAGAGTTTGTGGGAGATGTGTAGCAAACAACTGGTATGAGACTTGGAAGTTAAGAAATTTAATTCCTTTGATTTTTGTGAAGCTTGTATCATGGGGAAGTAGAAGAGAATTTCCTTTTGTTCTAGTGAATATAGGAGTGATGATGTTTTGGAGTTAGTGCATTCAGACATCTGTGGACCCATGGAGGAGAATTCTATGATAGGGTACAAATATATTATCAGCTTCATTGATGATTCTCTAGGAAATCTTGGGTGTTCTTCATGAAGAAGAAGAGTGAAGCACTAGAGAAATTCAAAAACTTTATTGTTGAAGTAGAGATGCAGACCGACAAGAAGGTCAAAGTGTTGAGAACAAATAATGGAGAAGAGTTTTACTCTAGAGAGTTTGATGCCTTCTACAAATTGCATGGGATTGCAAGGCAAAAAACCACACCTTACTTTCCACAAAAAAATGGTGTGGTAGATGGTATGAATAGGAATCTCATGGAGAAGGTACAAAGAATAAGAGTAGATGCAGGTCTAGACAAGAGGTTTTGGGCTAAGATATTTCACATGCCAATTATGTTAATAATTTATCCCCGAGTTCAATCTTGGGAGGAATTACTCCACAGGAGAAGTGGAGTGGAAAGAAACCCACAGTAGAGCATTTGAGGATTTTTGGATGTGAAGCTTACATGCATGTTCCAAAGGAGAAAAGGAGCAAGTTGGATAGTAAATCTATAAAATGCATCTTTGTGGGTTATCTTGATGGTGTGAAAGGGTACATATTATGGATACCATTAGAGAGGTATCATACTGTGAGTTGTGATGTGATATTTAAGGAAAATATGAATGGTGGAAGGAAGGAGGGTCCAGAAAATGAAAATAAGGTGAAAAAATGATCAACAAAATCTTGTAGATCATTATCAACCTTCTATAGCTGGTCATAGAAATAAACAAGAGCTTTTAAATTCACAAAAACATTCCATAGTTGATCAAAAACCTTTTGTAGGTGATAACAATAGCCAAAATCAACCTGACATAGCAAGCCCTAGTGATCAACCATAAGTTATCGATAGTCAAATTGGCAGCAATAATGGTGAGATATCTACTAATAATGAAATTAGAGAGGAGACTCAACTAGAAAATGAAGTGCAGATAATAAATGTTGTAGAATTGGAGGAGTATAACCAATCACTTTGAAGGAGTCAATGCCAAAAGAAAGCATTGGAAAGGTATGGTTATGATCCTAGTGATTTTAATTATTCTGCACTAACTGCACTTTGTGAAGAGTCCAAGACTATGAATGAGGCTCTAAATTGCATTAAATATAGGCAGTGGAGAATGATAATGGAGGAAGATATGAAGTCTATTAGTGATAATAAAACTTTAGATTTGTAGCCAATGCCAAAAGGGAGATAATTGGTTGGCTATAAATGGATCTTCAAGAAGAAATATAACCCAGATGGCTCGATGGAGTGGTATAAGGTAAGACTGGTTGTGAAGGGTTATACTCAAATTGAAGGAATTTATTACACTGAGATATTCTTACCGATAGCCAAGATAGCTTCAATTCAATTATTTTTGGTAATGGCAGCAATAAAATAAAATGATTGGGTATTAAGTAGATGGACATGAAGACAATATTTCTTTATGGAGAGTTAAAGGAGGAAATATACATGCAATAGCTTGAGGGGTTTGAAACCAATAGGAGCAATTTGGTTTGTAGATTGAAAAAATCATTGTATGGCCTAAAGCAATCACCGAGAGAATGGTATAAAAAAATTGACCATTATGTGATTGAACATGGATTTATCAGGAGCAATGCAGATCACTGCATTTACTACTTGAAGGATTCAAGTGGGTTTGTTATACTTGCATTATATGTTGATGACAACTATTGCTAAGTAATTCACAACATGTAGTTTAGAAAGTAAAGATAAAGTTATCAAAGGTATTTGACATGAAATATTTAGGAGCCCTTCATTAATTTTTGGGAATCAAGGTTAGGAGGAACCGCTCAATGAAGAAGTTGTGGATCATATAAAATAAATATGTGGCTGATATCTTGAAAAAGTTTGGGATGGAAGCATGCAAACCAGTAAGCACTCCATTCCTAATGGGTGCTACATTTCCAATGAACAAATACCAAAAACTAAAGTAGAAAATAATTAAATGGTAAAGGTGCTATATGCAAGTGCAATCGAAAAACTAATGTATGCAATGGTGTGTACAAGACATGAATTGGATCACGTTGTAGAAATTATGAGAAAATTTATGTCAAATATAGACAAGCAACACTAGATAGCCTTGAAGAGGATACTTCGGTATCTACAACATATAAAAAATAATGTGATTTGTTATCAGGGTACAAGAGATAGCCAGTTGAAGGTATATGTAGATGCTAATTTTGCAAGTGATGTGGATGGAGGAAAATCCATAAGTGCATATATATTTGAATTATCTGGGGTAGCCATTAGCTGGAGAAGCAAGAAGCAGGAGGTTGTTGCACAGTCAACAATAGAGGCTAAGTATTTTACAGTAGCAGAGTCTTGCAAGGAAGCGGTATGGTTGAAATTGCTATGTGCAAATATTGATGTGTTAGAAAATTAAACCAGATTTGACACCTCTAAAAAATCCATCTACTGCACCTTTCACCGAATCCGGTTGCACTCGTATTAATTATTGATAGTTGAGACTGTTAGTCAGTTTGGTGATTGTATGGAAACCCCAATTTTGTGTTAACTGCATGTCAGAGCAGTTGGTGGATCTTTCCCACCTCATGCATGAATCCCTAGATATATATTTCTTTTGGGGTTCTATTTTGTAGTGAGAGAAAGAAAAATAGAGTTGAGGGTTGGAGAAGAACTAGAGAAGTTGAGAAGAGCAGAGGAGAAGAAAATTAGGAGCTGAAGCCGTAGTCTTCAACAATACTATATGTGTGTTCATCCTGTAATATTATTTGCAGATGTATGTAAGCTTCCAAAGCAGAAGCACATGGGTATAAGTTTTATTTGGCTTTGTAATACTGTGATAGCATTCTAGTTTATTTTAATCAATATATGAAATATATATTCTGTATTGGAGAGCACTATGAGTGGTCTTTAAACATGATTAAAATACAGATTTAGTTTCTCCTTTTATCGTCTCTGTTCAATGCATGTGTAAAGGCTTCCATGTTTTTTTATAAATGCATGGAGTGCTCACTTTGTAAGGTTATACTATGCTTCTCCTCCATGTCCCTTCGTCATTTTTTTTATTTCTTCGAAAGTTATAAATTATTTTTATGCGCCCCCTCTTATTAAAAGTCCGTTGACCAAACCTTGACTCTGAAATTACAACTTTTTTGTGAGTCACAAAATCGCGGTACTTATATGACCCCTAGTAAATTTTGTCTAAGTTTCTTGCGAAAGTGACACAAAATCACTGATCACGATTTCGTGTCACTTTGGGTCCTCCACATATTATTCTCCCCAGACTTTCATGATATTGGGATAATTTTAGTCTCCACTCTCGGCTGATCCCATTGTCCCACAAAACTGTAGTAAAATCGATGCTTAGTTTTCACTATGCCTGAACCTTTAAAATTGGTATCAGAGCTTGAGCCTTCTTGTGGAAGAAGCAATGGCTTTCGAAAACAAATCATTGTAGTTGTAGATCCCATGGTTCAGTGGCAAGAATTATGATTACTGGAGTATTCAAATGAAGATTTTATTTGGGTCTTAGGAGCTATGGGACTCGGTGGAGAATGGTTACCCTGAACCAGTAGATGCAGCAGCATTGGCCGCTCTCTCCCAAGCATATTCAGATTTGTTGAAGAAAAATCGAAAGAAAGATCATAAGGCATTATTTTATATAATGCATACAGTTGAAGAGACAATTTTTCTAAGAATTGCATCAACAAAAAAATCAAAGCAAGCATGGGAAATACTTGCCAGCTCTTATCAAGGCACCAACAAAGTAAAGTTGGTGAAGTTGCAGATGCTTATAAGTGAGTTTGAAAATCTACAAATAAGTGAATCAGAGTCCATGAGCGACTTCTTCACCTGGGCCATGGATATCATCAATCAGATGCGGTTGAATGGGGAGATTATGAATAACCAAATAATTATGGAGAAAATTATGAGAAGTCTGCCAGCAAGGTTTGATTCAGTGGTGATAGTGATCGAAGAATCAAGGGATTTGAAAACCCTCTATGTATATGAGATGATGGGTTCTATACAAACACATGACTAGAGGCTGAGTCGGTCATCTCAGTCCTCATTAGAGCAAGCCTTCAAATCGTAGGTCTCATTTCGAGATAACAACAGAAGAGATGAATCTCACCAAGGCACTTCAAGTTCTCAAGGAGGAAGAGGACAGAGTAATAGAGGAAAGCATGGAAGAGGCCATAAGAGAGGAGGAAGGACAAACTCCAATTATGGAGAAACTAGTTGCAATTTTCATCAAGTTGGAGGAAGAGGCAATGACAAAAATTAGCAAGGAGGATCAAATCAGAGGTATGATAAATAAAAAATTCAATGTTATTATTGCAATAAATTTGGTCATTATAGTTATGAATGTAGAAAGAAATTGGCCAAGGATAATAAACAACAAGTCCACTACACAAATGAAAATGAAAATGTAGATAGTAGATATGTATGTGGGAATATGTTGTTAACTTGTAGTACTGATGAAGAAAGCCAAAAGAACACCTGGTATCTTGATAGTGGGTGCAGTAACCACATGTCTGGAAATAGAGATATGTTTTCACATCTTGATGAAAATATTAAATCTAAAGTAAAAATGAGGAACAACAACAAGGTACCTGTCATGGACAAAGGAAAGATCATTACCCGTACCAAGCATGGTGAAAGAAAGAACATTTTTGATGTGTACTATGTGCCTAGGTTGAAACATAATATGTTAAGCGTTGGACAACTTGTATAGAATGGGCACACTGTGTAGTTTAAAAATGGAGTCTATATCATTCGAGATAAAGAGAATGGACTCGTAGCAACAATGTCCATGACAAAGAACAAAATTTTTCCTCTACAAATTCAAAATGAATTGTTGCTATCATTTAGTGTAGTGGTAAAATATGCTACCTGGCTGTGGCATCTTAGATTCGGTCACCTAAGTTTTAGTGGCCTGAACCTACTGCACAAGAAACAAATGGTGAAGGGTTTACCCCTTATAGAGCAAAAAAATCAAGTTTGTGAAGGTTGCTTAGTTGGGAAACAACAAAGGGATACTTTCCCCACAGGATAGTCTTGGAGAGCTTCACAACCATTGGAGCTGGTGCATTCAGATATTTGTGGTCCTATGTAGACTAGTACATTTATCGAAAATAAATATTTTATGACCTTCATTGATGATTGTAGTCGGAGGATATGGGTTTATCCCATCAAGCATAAGTCAGAAGCTTTCGATAAATTTAAAGAGTTCAAGACTCTAGTTAAAAAATAGAGCGGATATTATGTGAAGACTCTCAGAACAGATGGAGGAGGTGAATACATATCCAATGAATTTCATAATTTTTGTAAAAAAAATGGAATTAGAAGACAATTTATAGCCAGATATACACCACAACAAAATGGTGTTGCAGAGAGGAAGAATAGAACAATAATGGAGATGACACGGAGTATGCTAAAGGAAAATAATTTACCACATGAGTTCTGGGTAGAAGCTATATGTTGTGCAGTTTATCTGCTGAATAGATGTCCCACCAAAAGTGTGAAGGACAAAATTCCTCAAGAAGCTTGGAGCAATTTGAAGCCCAATGTGGGTCATTTAAGAGTTTTTGGGTGCATTGCATATGCACATATATCCTAATGAGAAGAGAAAGAAGCTAGATGATAAAGCACATAAGTGTATTTTCACTGGTTATAGTGAGCAGTCAAAAGCTTACAGGTTGTATAATCCTGTCACAAAGAAAATGGTTATAAGCCATGATGTGAAGTTCTTGGAATATGAAACATGGAACTAGAAGTCAAAGACTGGCTAGCTAGAGCTAGCTATTATTGAATCTATGGATTTGGATAAAAATAGTGTACAACCACCTGGAGCTTCAAGTAGTAACAGTGGTGCCAGAAGTAGCACAACCTCATCATCCCGCTCACCGCCACTTGCAACTAGGATCTCCAACTTAAAAATGCCATCAAAGACACAGAGCTTGCAAGATATTTATGAGGTAACTCAAAATCAAACTGATAAAGAACATTCTGATTTTGCTTTATTTTCTACACTCGACTCTAAGACACTTGCACACATCTACATGACTCTCCACATGACAAGTCCCATGACCTTTTGGCTTATCATCTTGCCACTTGCATACTAGACTCTTCAACTTCTTCTTACATGGACACTCGACTCTAAGACACTTGCACACATCTACATGACTTATACACTTCTACATGAACACCTAATATAAGACACTTGTGCACATCATAACGTTATATATTTGTATACTTACATATACACCATTTGTGCACATCCTCATGTTACATATTTGCATACTTACATACACACCATTTGTGCACATCCTCACTTTACATATTTACATACTTACATACACACCATTTGTGCACATCCTTATGTTACATATTTGCATAGTTACATACACGACACTTGTGCATGTTCTCTCAATCTACACTCACACTCTAACTTACATGACACTTGTGCATTTTTTGCACATTGACACTTACATTAAAGAGAAATATAAATCACACACCTAAACTATAGATTCAACCCTAATATATTATATATTTGCAATTGTATCATGAACGTACCATGGAGGTGCATTAGCATGTACCAAATAATGTAATATTCCTCAACATGGCATCAAATATATTTTTAGGATTGTGTTCTACTATAGTAACAATAGTTATTATTTTGCCATCTCTTCTCTATTAGGTATATTTTTCTTTTTATCTACACATTTCCACTATATACCTTGTAAGGAAATAACACCATTTTTTCTATTTATAATGGGTTAGGTTGGAAACCCTGTGTTGGAGGTTTAAAATATCATGAAGGAGATATCATTTTTAGCTAATCTAGATTACCAATAAAGTGTCTAGTGAACTAAGGGATGCTCAAACCCCACAACCTAGACCTTAGACAACACCCATACATAGTAGTGACCTCCCATGTATCGTTGAATATATAGTATGAGAAATCTTTATATTGTCTTACTAGATAGTTTGAGCACCATCAATCTATTATGGTTGTAATCTTCTCTATAGTATGGGAGGTCACCCATACATAGTGGTGACCTCCTATAATATAGAGAAGATTACAACCATAATAGATTGATGAAACTCAAACTATCTGGTGATCTTTAGAGGGTTTTTTTAAAAGAATTTTTAAAGTAATTTTTTTATTACTCAAAATGGAATTATTTGACACAAAATGTAATTTGCCGAAAATGTAATTATTAAAAAAACATTTTTTTTATGAAAAAATAATTTGCCAAAAATAGTAATTACTTAAAAAAACATTTTTTGGTGGAAAAATCAATTTGCCGAAAATAGTAATTTTTTTAATTTTTAGGGTTTTATTTTAAGGTTTCTTTTAGGGCTTCAAGTTTTAGGGTTTTCTTTTAGATTTTCTTTAGGGATATATATTCCCTTGGTATTACATTGTAAAAAGGGGAAGTGAAACCAGGAATGAGAAAATAAATTATTTATTGGTTTATTTCCATGTACTATAGTTTTTATGTAAATGAAGGGTTTTATTGATTATTTTTATTTATTGCAATTTTTATGTAAATGGAAGCTTTTACATATTAGTTTCATTTACCGCAAGTTTTATGTAATGGGAGGTATTTTGTTTTGACATCTTGCAATTGGATTTACATATTTGGTATTAGAGCAAGTTGAATCTTGTTGGGAGGAGAAAAGAAAAGAGAAGAAAAGAGAAAAGGAGAGGAGAGCAAAGAGGCTCAAAAAAAAAAAAAATTGGCACTCTGTGTAGTGCTTGCAAAAGGTTTGTAAAACCTTAGAGACAGAAATTGACACTCTGTGTAAGTGCTTGCAGGAGGTTTTTTTATGTAAAATCTTCAGAGAAAAATATTGGCACTTTGTGTAGTGCTTGCAGAAGGTTTGTAAAACCTTGGAGAAAGAAATTGTCACTCTGTGTAAGTGCTTACAGGAGGTTTTTTATATAAAACCTCAAAAGGAGGAATTGGCACTTTGTGTAGTGCTTGCAGAAGGTTTGTAAAACCTTAAAGAAATAAATTGACACTCTGTGTAGTGCTTGCATAAGTTTTTTTTTTCATTAAAAACCTCAAAGGGAAGAATTGACACTTTGTGTAGTGCTTGCAGGAGGTTTGCTATTTTAAAACCTCGAAGGAATAAATTGACACTATGTGTAGTGCTTGCAGGAGGTTTGAGATATAAAACCTTAGAAGGAGATTGATACTTTGAGAAGTACTTGTAGATGTGTGACACTCTATGAAGAGCGATTATGAGTTTGATCAAGGGAACTCGTAGGAGCAGAGTTATTTTCAACCAAAGGAGAATGATGCAGGAGCCTATCTTTAGAGGGTTTTTTAAAAGAAGTTTTAAAGTAATTTTTTTATTACTCAAAATAAAATTATTTGACACAAAATATAATTTACCGAAAATGTAACTACTAAAAAAGATAATTTTTTATGAATTTTTTTGCCAAAAATAGTAATTACTTAAAAAGACATTTTTTGATGGAAAAATCAATTTGCCGAAAATAGTAATATTTTTACTTTTAGGGTTTTAAGCTTTAGGGTTTCTTTTAGGGCTTCAATTTTTAGGGTTTTCTTTTATGTTTTCTTTGGGGATATATATTCCCTTGGTATTGCATTGTAAAAAGGGGAAGTGAATCCAGGAATAAGAAAATAAATTATTTACTGGTTTATTTCCATTATTGTAGTTTTTATGTGAATGAAGGATTTTATTGATTATTTCCATTTATTGCAGTTTTTATATAAATGAAAGGTTTTACATATTAGTTTCATTTACTGCAGTTTTTATGTAATGGGAGGTATTTTGTTTTGACCTCTTGCATATGGATTTACATCACTAATAGTGTAAAAAACATCCTATTTGGTTGTCCAACCATTAATAGTGTAAAAATAACCTTATTTGATCATCAAAATAATTATTTAGTAGTAATCAATCAAAAGATAATCTAAAGGCTAAAAAATATTTTCTAATATAACATATTGTACTCTTCAAATTTATCATCATAATACATAACACCCATAAGCTTTTTTAAACCAAAATTTATCATTTTATGATATAACTCATCTTGGTTGAAGGCCAAAAAAAAAAAAAAAAATTATTGATGTACTTTTCCCTAATTCAATTTTTGATTTGTTAGTTTTCCAGGATTATTTAACTACTAAAAAATATCGTCTTTCATTAAACCGTCCTCAAGAGTGCATTAGTACTACAAATTCTACAACTTATAACTTACTTCTATTAAATATTCCATAGCTACAATTTATAATCGTAAAATGAATAAAACTTTCTTTTGTGTCCTAAATAAATGGAAGTCTTATGAGTTTTTGGTCAACATCACATTTCCAACATCATTGAGTGCTTTAGATATAGGGAATTTCAATCAAACATTATTTCTATGGTCTTTTCTTTGAACATTATTATTTCAACTCCTCATTTTCTACCATTTGTATTGTACTCTTCTGATGTGATAATCAAACCCACACAGGAAAGAGGTGAGGCAAAATAGGAAAATATAAATAATCACCATTATGAAGTGGATTTAGACCATCCTCATCTCGAATAGAAATGGTCTCTACTTCCATTTTTAGACCAAAGTGCTCACATGCAGAAACGTAGAGGCACATATTTTTAGACCAACATGCACATATTACTGTGCTCACATGTGGATTAGTTTGATTTCGATTAACGTGATAATTAGTTTTGCTCGACTGACGCGAGAACGACTGTAAGCTTTACGAAAGGAAAGTTTTGAAACTATGTGCTATAAATAAGAAAACCAATGAAAAAAATGCATGTCGAGAGAGCAAACTTTTAAAGTCTTAAATTTAAGACAACGGTAAACATGATGCCACGGCTTTCGTGCAGGGCTACGTCCAAAGCCCACGGGGAAGATTCTCCCTACTTTGATGGGTGGAAGGAATACAACAGTAATCCTTACCATTTTCAAATTAATTCTTCTGGAATTATCCAAATGGGTTTAGCAGAAAATCAGGTATATAACATGTTGGTAATTATCAGAGATGGATGTAACTCGGGTTCAGCTATATGAGCATTTGATATAGTTTTCTTTATATCTGGCTGGCGATAAATATATATATATATATATATATATATATATATATATATATATAGTTTGTTTGTTTCTTTTTCCCTTCCCTTTTGTCTGGTAAATATTATCTAACGCTTCGTATTTGCAATTCACTATTTTTTTTTTTTCCCAGCTTACGTACCATTTGATAGAAAATTGGCTAAAACAACACCCCGATACGTCTATCTGCGGAAAGAAGGGAATATCAAGCATCAGGGAAATTGCAAATTATCAAGATTATCATGGCCTACCTGCTTTCAGAAAGGTAGAAATTATAACAATCGAATTATTGTCATACATGCTAGCTAATAAGTGGTTTTCAAAAGTAGTCACTATGGAAGTTTCAAGGAAAATCTAGTTAATTACTAATTGCAGCGTTATTGTAACGGAACAAATTGTAGTAAAGCAGGGTATTGCAACATTCATGAAGAAGTGGGGGGACGAAAATCGAAATTTGAGAGCGATAGAATAGTCCTTACTGCTGGAGCAACTGCTGCCCACGAGGTGTTAACATTCTGTCTGGCGAATCCAGGAGAAGCTTTCCTTGTGCCAACGCCATATTATCCAGGGTAAACATTTCAATTTCCTCTCTTTCAAATAGGAATATGTTCTTTCCAAAATCCGTGGAAATACTTATCGATAAAACAACTGCTGCATAAATAAACAAAGGTATGTGCCCGCTTGGATTCGGGCAGATGCATTTCTTTAATTTAAAACTTAAAAAAATCATTGTAGAATTTCATTCTATGAAATTGTAAGAAGTCAATAAAAATTTGTAATGTTAAGAATGAAAGCTGTAATTGAAATTGAAACGATGATTTATAATAATAATTTATAATAATATACATTCTAGATGATTCGCGAAATATTGAAAAAGTTAAAAGGTTGTACTTATAGAAAAAATTTAAAGTCAAGAGAATATATAAATGAAGAAAAAAAGGGGTTTACAGTCAATCATAAAAGCTAAAACTGAATGCTTATTTAAATTTAAAATATAGTGAAGCAGATATAAACTCTAAAGATGTTTTCATATTACTTAATGATTTAGGAAATGTAATGTATATGGAATTATTTTCTAATGAAGTTCTAAAAGTAAGAATATAAAGCAAGAGGAAATGACAATAGATTTGGAAAATAGGTTTGTTAATATTATTAGTGAAAGGAGAATTTCTAATGCTTCAAGGATGCATGCAATATGTTCTTAATGATTGTAATGATTATTGTGAAAATATTGTTATTGTACTTGGTAGTCTATGGAAAATAATCTACAAGAGAATTATTGCACTAAATGTTTCTAAGATAAGAAAGCAAAAAAAGATGAAAAATTAGGGAACAAACCAATGATGAAAGATATCCCTTGTGATAGATACATATTGTGAAACTATAGAATTAAAACCATTTATGATAGATGTGTGTTCTGATACTAACAATCTTCATCAAAAGGAAAAGAATGAGAGTTATAATGATAATGAATATTGTGATGCAAGCAATGATACTTGTGATTTAGAGATAGAAGAACCTGTTACAAAAATAGATGATACATGTGATACAAATGATTTGAATATAGTTCATGAATGTTCAAAAAAGGCTAATGCTTTTAGAGTTGATGTTGATATAGATCCAAATAATGGTAGAGATAGTGATGCATATAGTTATGTTGATATTGATAGAGATCAATTTAATTATATCTCTAGTATTTTTAAAATCATACTAAAATATTTGATTCAATTTTTTTGAAGAAAATGGGATATAAAGATATAAGTTTAGGAAAACATGAACAAGGAATGAAAGAACCAATTGAATCAGACATAAGACCAAAATATGAAGGTATTAGATATATAGGATAAATGAGTAGTAAAGAATCAAAAACTACCTTTGTGACAGGAAATAGTGATGTCAAATCTATGATAGGGACTGAAAGAGTTAGTGACAATCAAAGACAGAATGATTTTTTTTTTTATATAATAGAAAATAAATGCAATCATTGTAGTAGAAATGGACATAAGATACAAAAAGGTTGTAATCTTCACAGTTGTAAAATTTGTGGAGCACATAATCATTCACAAATGTTTTGTTTACAAAAAGAAAATAAGGACTACAGAGTAGAAATAGATTGTGGATGGGTAAACATGAATGAATAACATAAGTTGAAAGGAATATTGTATGGTTTTTATAGAAGAAAACCAAGTATAATAAAAGCTTGCTTGCATAATACTTGAAAGCTGTAAAAGATAAGTATTATCACTAGATTGAACAACAAATAGTGAAGATAAGGATTAATACCAGTGGGTTGAAGAACAACCAGTGAAGAATAAGTTTATAGGTTTTTGAGAAAGAATCAACTCATGAAAAAAATAGTCATTATTGAAAGAATTTTTACAAGTAATGCTAAATAAAGATATTTATTGTAGTCAAAACTGATGTTCAAAGGTTGAGAAGCTTCCTACAATAGATAGAGAAGGCTTTCATCTTTGATTGCTTGAAGTCCTAGAGTTATGATGCAGGAGCCTATCTTTAGAGGGTTTTTTTAAAGAAGTTTTAAAATAAATTTTTTATTACTCAAAATGGAATTCTTTGACGCAAAAATAATTTTCCCAAAATGATAATTACTAAAAAATAAAATTTTGATGAAAAAATAATTTACCGAAAATAGTCATTACTTAAAAAGACAGTTTTTGGTGAAAAAATCAATTTGCTAAAAATAGTAATTTTTATTTTTAAGGCTTTAAGCTTTAAGCTTTAGGGTTTTCTTTTAGGGCTTCAAGCTTTAGGGTTCCTTTGGGGATATATATTCCCTTAGTATTGCATTGTAAAAGGGGGAAGTGAATCCAAGAATGAGAAAAAGAAATTTATTGATTTATTTCCATTTATTATCGTTTTTATGTGAATGGAGGGTTTTACTGATTATTTCTATTTATTGCAGTTTTTATGTAAATGGAGGGTTTTACATATTATTTCTATTTATCACAGTTTTTATGTAATGGGAGGTATTCTATTTTGACCTCTTGTAGCTGGATTTACATCATTTGGTATCAAAGCAAGTTGGATCTTGCTGGAGGAGAAGAGAGAAGAGAAGAAAAGAAAAAAATATAGGAGAGCAAAGGGGCTCCAAGAAAATTGGCACTCTGTGCAGTTCTTACAGAAGGTTGTAAAACTTTGAAAAAAGAAATTGGTACTTTGTGTAGTGCTTGTAGAAGGTTTGTAAAACCTTGGAGAAAGAAATTGGTACTCTGTGTAGTGCTTGCAGGAGGTTTTTTTTATGTAAAGCCTTAGAGAAAGAGATTGACACTTTTGTAGTGCTTGCAGAAGGTTTGTAAAACCTTAGAGAAAGAAATTGACACTCTGTGTAGTGCAAGTTTTATTTTATGTAAAACCTCAGAGAGAGGAATTGACACTTTGTGTAGTGCTTGCAAAAGATTTATAAAATCTTAGAGAAAGAAATTGGCACTTTGTCTAGAGCTTGCAAAAGGTTTATAAAATATCAGAAAAAGAAATTGGCACTTTGTGTAGTGCTTGTAGGAGGTTTTTTCATTTAAAACCTTAGAGGAAGGAATTGACACTTTGTGTAGTGTTTGTAGGAGGTTTGCTATTTTAAAACCTCGAAGGAAGAAATTAGCATTATGTGCAGTGCTTACAGGAGGTTTGAGATATAAAAACTCGAAAGGATATTGGTACTCTAAGGAGTACTTACAGATGTGTGGCACTCTATGGAAAGCAATTATGAGTTTGATCAAAGGAACTCGAAGGAGCAGAGTTCTTTTCAACCAAAGGAGAATGATGCAAGAGCCTATCTTTAGAGGGTTTTTTTTAAATAAGTTTTAAAATAAAATTTTTATTACTCAAAATGGAATTCATTGATGTAAAAATAATTTTCCGAAAATGATAATTACTAAAAAAAATAAATTTTGATGAAAAAATAATTTTTTGGAAATAGTAATTACTTAAAAAGGTAGTTTTTGGTGGAAAAATCAATTTGCCAAAAATAGTAATTTTTATTTTTAGGGCTTTAAGCTTCAAGGTTTTCTTTTAGGGTTTATTTTAGGGCTTCAAGCTTTAGGGTTTCTTTGGGGATATATATTCCCTTGGTATTGCATCGTAAAATGGGGAAGTGAATCCATGAATGAGAAAAAAAATATTTATTGGTTTATTTCCATGTATTATCATTTTTATGTGAATGGAGGGTTTTACTGATTATTTCTATTTATTGCAGTTTTTATGTAAATGGAGGGTTTTACATATTATTTCTATTTATCATAGTTTTTATGTAATGGGAGGTATTCTGTTTTGACCTCTTGCAACTGGATTTACATCATTTTTTAAGAAGTGATTGATTCAAGTTACAATTAAGTCTTAGATATAGATCTTGATAGATATATTGAGTTTAACTATTCCTAGAAATCTATTTAGAATAGAAGGTAGTCTATAAGAAACTAAAAAGTAAGAATACCCATGGAAATAGATCCCATAGCAGATAGAGGGAAAGAAGACCCAAGCATAGCTTGGAAGATGGCTTATAGTAAAAGCATATGTAGAGATTATCCTACTGATATGAATATCATAATAATATTCTAGTGGATCATCAAAAGAAAATGATAATCTAGAGGTGATCTAGAGGTAGAGTTCCAAAGATAGTGACCTAGAGGTAATAATTCAGTGGGAGTTACCTAGAGGTAGTGACCTAGAGATATATCTAGTGGTAGTGACCTAGAGGTAGTGACCCATATGTAGAGACCCAGAGTCATCTTAGACACATTGATCCAGAGGTTGACACAGATAATTTATAGAGGAAGATATAATATATCCAGCCATGATAAAGTTAGAGTTGAAGAATGAAGAAGAATCAAATATTGAAGGCAAAAACCCTTTCTACCAAATAATGTAATTTGATGGGGTGTTCAAGATATTACATTATTTTCCCCCCATGTAATTTTAATTTGGTAGATAATTTATATTTGCATAATGTGCGTCATTATGAGAGAAACTACAAAGTTTCAAGAGAGTATGAAGAGTCACATGATATGTGGCAATATGAGAGATTTGTATTTATGAGAGGTATTTGAAAGGTTGCATCTTTTGGATGAAAGAGGAGAGTAAAAGTTAGAGAATTTAAATCTCCAGTAAAAGGATATACTTGAGGTAAATTTACATGCAATGTAATCTATTTGTATCATTAATGAAATCTTATGATATTGTGTGCATCTAAGTTATATTCTATGAGATATTTTTTTTTCCAAAGAAAAAATCATAATTTCTATTCCAAAAAGGAAAAAAATTACATATTGTATATGCCTAAGGCATTTGACATTGTTCTTGGGAAAAAAACCCCAGAAAGAAGAAAATAGATACCCCCTATACAACAACCAGGGAAAAAATAATTAGGCAAAAACAGCCAGCCAAAATATAACTTGGACCAAACAATCAGGCTGATAAAAACCAACTAGTCAAAAACAGCCAGCCCACCAGGACCAAACAGTCAAGCTAAAAATATACATAAAATAAAGGAGACTCAAAGCTTTTAAGTGGTCTATAATTATGGGTCGTAGATAGAATTGAATGTAGTGCCCAAAATTTTACCATCTTTCATTTCCATCATTAATTATCTGCCTTGCTCCATTTGAATACCATATTTTGATAAAGAGTCTGCTACCATATATAATTCTCGATAAATATGAGAAAAGGTGATGTCCTTGAACGCCCTTTCCACTCATTTAAATTGTTCATAAATTGGATTTAGGAGTGGAACATTCATCCTTTGTAAACCCCTCATACAATTAATAACAAATAGAGAGTCCCCAAAAAATTTGATATGTTCAACCTATCTTTCAATGGCTAGTCTAGTGAGTAATTTTAAATCAAGTAATTCAGCATAATTATTAGAACCATGCCCCAAACCTGCTTTAAATTTTATGTGATGGTTATCAGATAAATAAAGAATACCCCCAGCCCCACATAAAGATGTGATACCATTATGAGCATCATCAAAATAATCCCATGCACCAGACTGGTCAATATGGATTTCAAAAATCTGTCTTTTCCTTTGGCTCTTATAATTCCTCTTGAGACCTTAAAAAATGGAACGGATCTGTTAAGAGCATTAAAAGGAAGGAATAAAATGATTATTGAAAATATCGACATTCTTTGAGAGCCATATTCCCCAAACTATGACTAGAGGCAAAGCTCTAAAGACCTTCAACTCTTTTCTTTTGAACCAAATTTTAAAACATTCATCTAGGGACTGTCCTTTCCATACATCTTTGCAACCGGTTAAAATTTCAATTTTTGACCAAATATTTTTGGTGTATTGGCACCCTACAAATAGATATTCACTAGTTTCCTCAGCCTCTCTGCACAAAGTACATCTTCTGGGTCTGCACCAATTTCCTTTTATGATATTGTCCCATGTCAAAGTCTTCCTAATTAAAGCCAACCACATAAAGGTGTGGGTTTTCATTGGAGACTTGATTTTCCATATTTGGTTCCACCACCATTTCCACTCAGCATGATTCCCACTATAAAAAAAAACTTTGTATCCAAGATTTGGAGTGTAGTTACCTGTAAGTGGATTTTTGGTCCATATTAATTCATCAGGCCTTTCATTTATCTTGACATTACTACTATTAAGTTTTTCCACAAAATCATTCCACTGACTTGCATGATTAGTTTCCAAGCCTAGCTGATTTACCCTCTTCCATCCTTGTTGCCAAATGGAAGTGGCATCATTATCAGACACATGAGCAATTGTATAAAGACCAAGCCCATGGAGTCAGTTTATAAGTTCATTAGAGAGTTTATATTGATCACTTCTGCCTACCCATGTATCCAGACCTAACATGACTTCTGTTCCACTACCTATCTTCCATGCTAACCAATTACCAATTAAAGGGAAAGCAAGACACATAGCTTTCCATATAATTAATGCCTTGTTTGTGGACTTATTTGGACTTCTGATCCACTCCACCAGGGTAAGTGATGCAGGAGCATCCAGCAACACCTGATGCAGAAGCATCCAGTGGCAAGAGGACCACTTCTAAAAACTTGCCTAAGGAGGAAAAACGTCGTGATTTCACGACATGTCGCAAAATCGTGACAGAAAAATGCAAATAGGGCGAGGAGAAAAACCTGTCACAATATCGCGATAGGAAAAGTGTCATGATATCGCAACACAAAGAGGAGAGAGGAGCAGACGAAGAAAGCTATCACGATATCATGACAGAAAATGTGTCATGATATCGCGACACAAACAGAGAATGGAGCCAACAGGAAGAAGATGTCGCAATTTCATGGCATGTCGTGATTTCATGACCCAAGCAGGAAGGAGAAGGCTGCAAGCAAAGATGTCATGATTTCACGACCCAGGAGCAGAAGGAGAGTATGAAAGGAGCAGATGTCGTGATTTCGTGACATGTCGCGGTTTTGCGACCTGAGGGCGAAGAAGGAGCCGAAGGAGGAGACGTCGTGATTTTGTGACAGGTCACAGTTTCACGACCAGAAGGCAAAGAAGGAGCCAAGGAAGAAATATGTTGCGATTTCGTGACATGTCGCATTTTCACGACGAAGGGGCGAGCGAAGGAGCCAAAGGAGGAAGATGTCGTGATTTCGTGACATGTCACAATTTCGTGACCCGATGGAGAAAAGAAGGCAAGGGAGCTGAAAAGTCATGATTTCATGACTTGTCATGATGTCGCAACCCAAAGGAGAAGAAAGGATGCAAGGAAGGAAGATGTCGCGATAGCACAACATGTCGTAATTTTGCGACGTGAAGGAGAGAGAGAAGACGAGATGGGAAGATGTCGTGATTTCGTGACATGTCATGAAATCACGACCCGAAGGAGCGAGAGGAGGCAAGAAGAAAAGATGTCATGAAATCGTGACATGTCACGATTTTGTGACCCGAAGTGGAAAAGAGGAGCGAGGAAGAGAAATGTCACGATAGCGTGACATGTCGCGATATCGCGACCGAAAAAGAGAAAGAAGGGCAGGATGAGGAAGATGTCATGATATCATGACATGTCGTGATATCACGACCCCTGCTACAGTGTAGTTGGAGGAAGAAGATGACAGAGGTCAGGCGACGGTTGCAGAGCAAGGACAACATGTGGCACCAAGGTGCAGTTAAAGCGAACAAGTACCAAGAAGCATAGGAAACAAAAAGGATGGGTTGCACAGAGTAATCTGACAGGAAGCGACGATCAGATGACGATGATAGGGGTCGTGTGGAGTGGAGCCATAAATTGGGTTGGTGGACCAATTTTTGTGAAGGATGTTTCAGAGGGTCGGGGCCTCTATAAAAACCTAGTTTCTATAATAGACTAGGTGGTGGATTTGGGAAGATCGCACACAGAGTGTGAGTAAGAAAACCAAGCCGAGTGCTGGTTATTGTAAAGCCTGCGGGCTATTACTGTAGAGATTTCTAGATTAATGAATGAGAATTTGGAGTCTGTGAGCTTGTGATATTTCCCATCCCCCATTAGTGGTATCAGAGCCAGAAGCTCTTGAGTGCGCAAACAGATCATCGATCATGAGGCAGTTTGCACTAGGATATGTGGTAGGGTTCTGAGATAGAAGAGAGAGTTTAGGATCCCTGAGCATGTTAGCAGAGCATCAAAAGTGAGGTAACTACACTAGGATCGATTGAGCTTTGTGAGTAAAGCAAAGAAAAATACCCCATGAAGAAGCCATGGCGGTGAGAGAGATATGGTGCTGGAGGAAGAGTTCATGGCTTTATAGAGGCAAGTGCAGGCCCTGCAAGAGGATATGGTGCCAGAGGAAGAGTTCTTGGCATTGTAGAGGCAAGTGCAAGCCATGCAAGAGGAGCTGCTCAGAAGAGACCTGTAGAGGCAAGTGAAAGCCCTACAAAAGGAGCTGCGTAGAAGGCGTGAGGAGAAACAAAAAAGGAGAAAAGATGGAGTTCATCAGAAGATGAAGCCATTGAAGGCTGTAGATGAGGAAGTGTGCAACAGTGAGAGAATCTATTTGGAGGAAGGTGAAAGTTGTTTGGGCTAGGAGAAGGGGTTGGAACAGGCTGCAGAGGCAGATGAATGTCTAGAAGTGCTGCAGAAGGTAGTAATTAGACAACGCAGAAGTGAAGAGAACTTCTCCACCAACCTCGGGTGTCTGATGTAGGAGCATCCAGCAACATCTGATGCAGAAGCATCCAGTGGCAGGAGGGCCACTTCTGAAAAGTTGCCTAAGGAGGAAAAATGTCACGATTTTGTGATGTGTCACAAAATTGCGATAGAAAAAGGCAAAGAGGGTGAGGAGAAAAACCTGTCACGATATCGCGATAGGAAAAGTGTCGCGATATCGCGACACGAAGAGGAGAGAGGAGCAGACGGAGAAAGCTGTCATGATATCACGATAGAAAATGTGTCGTGATATCATGACACAAATGAAGAATGGAGCCAGCAGGAAGAAGATTTCACGATTTCATGGCATGTCACGATTTCGTGACCCAAGCAGGAAGGAGAAGGCTGCAAGCAAAGATGTCATGATTTCATGACATGTCATGATTTCGTGACCCAGGAGCAGAAGGAGAGTACGAAAGGAGCAGATGTCATGATTTCATGACATGTCACGATTTCATGACCTGAGGGCGAAGAAGGAGCCGAAGGAGAAGGAGACGTCGCGATTTCATGACAGGTCACAGTTTCACGGCCAGAAGGCGAAGAAGGAGCCAAGGAAGAAAGATGTCACGATTTCGTGACATGTCGCATTTTCACGATAAAGGGGCGAGCGAAGGAGCCAAAGGAGGAAGATGTTGCGATTTTGTGACATGTCACGATTTTGCGACTCGATGGAGAAAAGAAGGCAAGGGAGCCGAAAAGTCACGATTTCGTGACTTGTCGCGATGTCGCGACCCGAAGGAGAAGAAAGGATGCAAGGAAGGAAGATGTCGCGATAGCGCGACATGTCATGATTTCGTGACGTGAAGGAGAGAGAGAAGACGAGATGGGAAGATGTCGCGATTTCATGACATGTCATGAAATCGTGACCTGAAGGAGCGAGAGGAGGCAAGAAGAAAAGATGTCGTGAAATCGTGACATGTCACGATTTCGTGCCCCGAAGTGGAAAAGAGGAGCGAGGAAGAGAAATGTCGTGATAGCATGACATGTCGCGATATCATGACCAAAAAAGAGAAAGAAGGGCAGGATGAGGAAGATGTCATGATATCGTGACATGTCACGATATCGCGACCCCTGCTATAGTGCAACTGGAGGAAGAAGACGACAGAGGTTAGGTGACGGTTACAGAGCAAGGATGACATGTGGCACCAAGGTGCAGTTAAAATGAACGAGTACCAAGAAGCATGGGAAATGAAAAGGATGGGTCACACAGAGTAATCTGACAGGAAGCGGCGGTCAGACGACGGTGACAGGGGCCGTGCGAAGTGGAGCCATAAATCGGGTTGGTGGACCGATTTTCATGAAGGATGTTTTAGAGGGTCGGGGCCTCTATAAAAACCTAGTTTTTGTAATAGACTAGGTGGTGGATTTGGAAAGATCGCACGTAGAGTGTGAGTAAGAAAACCAAGCCGAGCGCTGGTTATTATAAAGCCTGCGGGCTGTTACTGTAGAGATTTCCAGATTAATGAATGAGAATTTGGAGTCTGTGAGCGTGTGATATTTCCTGTCCCCCATCAGTAAGTGGTTCAATATATTTCTGTATTATAACTTATTTCCAAATATTTTTATGAGAAATAATTCTCCACAAATTTTTGGCAACCAAAGCTTTCTCAAAATTAAAAATAGTTTTTAGTCCCCAACCACCTTCCCTTTTTGGTTTTGCAATGTGCTTCCACTAAACTAAATGAATACCTTCTTTGATCCTATTCCTTGACCACAAGAACTTAAAATATTTTCTTCTGATATTTTCAAGGACCCCATTAGGAATGTATGCCAGTCCTTGCCAAAAAACTAGGATGGCTTCCACAAATGATTTGACAATGGTTAATCTTCCACCAAGGGACAACCGTCTATTACACCACAAATTTATTCTTTTATCTAGTTTGTCAATAAGCCAACTCCAGTATCTTTTCCCATAACCATTTGGTTTCAAATAAAAACCAAGATATTTAAAAACCGACTAAAAATCACATTTTGGAAAATGAAAAAGGTGCTGGCTATTATTTTCTTCCTCTTCTTGCAGACCATTGAAGGACATCATAGACTTTGTCATGTTTATCATCATTCCAGTAGAATTACAAAAAAATTCAAGAATACCTTTAAAAATTGTGGCTTCCCTCAAATTTCCCTCGCAAAATAGAAAAATATCATCCATAAATAAAAGGTGAGTAAAGAAATTAGATCTGCCCACCCTTATACCTTTTATATCTCATGTACGCTTTGCTTCTCTGATAGCCCAACTTAGAACTTATGCAATCAAAAGAAAAATGAGTGGGGATAGTGGACAACCTTATCTTACTCCATGCGAAGAGGTGAAGAATTTTGAATCCAAACCATTTATTAAAACAATAAAAGAAACATTGTTCATACATGCCATTATCCAATTTACAGCTTTGAGATTAAACCCAATGTGTAAAAGCATTATCCTGATATATGTCCAATATGATCTATCATAGGCCTTTGAAAGGTCCACTTTTATGACCACTGCCTTCATCTTCTTTGTCTTAATTGTGTGTAGACCTTCAGTTCCACACCTATATCATCATGAATCTGCCTACCATTCAAAAACCCAAATTGTTCCAGTGAGATATTTGCTGAAAAATATTCTTTAACTTGGAGGTAATTAATTTTGCTATAATTTTGTAGAGGCAATTGCATAGTTAAATAGGTCTAAAATCATCAAAGGATGTGGGAGAATCCTTCTTGGGAATAATAGCAATAAAGGTATAATTTATATCCATCGAGATAAAACCTGTGTTTTTTGTCTCCTCCACTACCCTTAATAAATCCTCTTCAATCATCTCATAGAAACCAATGAAAAATTTTGTTGTCCAACCAAAAATTCTATGATATATTATTTGTAACATATTGCTATAATTTAATTATTAGTTGCATTTATCTTAGATCCTGAATAGATATTTTTATGAGTTAACCTATTCAAAAAGCTAAAGCTAACAACAGTTGCATAAAACTATATCAAGAAAATAAATAAACAATGAATTATACAAAATTATTATTTACAAATTAGTATAATAAACAAAATATATTCAAATAAATAAAATAGAAATTCTTTGATTAGTCTATGAATATATCTTACAAAGATAATGATTTCCATTATGTTAATAAAGTGGGCCCTTGCTCCTTAGCACAATGGAAAGTAAACCTTAATTTAAAATAATATTTAACATATATACAAATGAGAAAAGGATGTAAGCATATTTTATTAAGAAAGTGATAAAATTATTATTTTATAATAATATTTAACTCCTACATCCATTGTATTCTAACCTCCATAATGCATTATACCTATTATTTTATAGAGAGGTCATATGAAACAACTTACTAACACAAAATATTCTCAATCTGAATTGGTTGGAAACAAATCCAACAAATTCTATCTAGAGAACATAACAACCAAGTTAGTTGGAAATAAATCCAACCACTTCTATCTAGAGAACATAAAAATGAAGTTAGTTGGAAATAAATGCAAACACTTATATCTAGAGAACATAAAAATGAAATTAGTTGGAAATAAACCTGATGAACTCTATATAAAGAAGATGATAACTAAGTTAAATGAAAGCAAACCCAACCAATTATGTATAAATAAAATAACAAACTAAAATAGGTTTATGAGGATTCTAACTAATTTAAATCTATCCAAATTAGTTGAAAATCAATCTCAACAAATCAAGCTTTATTTAACTACCTTAGATCCAATAAAAGTAGTTGGAAAATCTCAACAATTTTGATTTCTATCTAAAAAATTGATTTTATATAAATGGTTCCTCTCTAAAATTTTCATATTTATTTGTCACATGGAAATATTTGTTGGAAAAAGAATAAGAATTTCTATATTTACTTACCAAGATAAAAATAGAAATAAACTTCTCCCACATGGAGAAAATCATAAAATAATAATGTACATTCAAAAGGTGCCTTAAGCATCTTCAAACATTTCATATTGTCATGTCTTACTATTAGAATATATTATATTATTTTTTATTCATGCCAAGTGTCTTGTGAAATAGACCAAGTGCCACTTGAAGAAGACCAAGGGTCATTTTGTAAAACCTATATAATGGACTCTTAGTTCCATACTTCAATATACAATTTCATTCAAGTAATATGAAGTGATACTTATTCTTGTTCATGTACTTTCTTTTCTTCTTAGTAATTATGTTTCTTGAGTATATTGAATAGAGCAAAAACTATCACTGGTATCAAAGCTACGAGGGGATCTGGTGAAAGTAGAAGAAAACTAAAGGTATAAGATTACGAGGAGAAACTCATAGAAGAAGAATTTGGGATAATTATTGCCATCTAAAAACAAGCCAAAAAAGTAAGAGGATTCTTTACAAGGATATCAAGATTGAAGTTTTGAAAATTATTAAACCAAGGCAAAAAATAAGTGAACAAAATCACCAATGAAGATTGCTACAAGGAGGTCAAAATAAGGTTTGATAGTTGGTGTTATTAAAGTTTCTTATTTAGTATTATTTAAGTTCCTTTAAAACAACTTTTTAAGAGGTATTGAAAGTAGCAATAAGGAGGTTGAATTTAAAGGTTTTCAACTTAAGTAAGGAGGTAGCATTATCATATTGAAACGTCTAAAATATATTAACATAAGTTAGTGTTAGAAATATTAAAAGGAGTAATAAGGAGGAATTGATAGTGCATAATACAAGTAATTTCTAAGAGCTATTAAAAGTGCATAAAGTATTAAGCAAGAAAGGGATATTAGTGCATAAAATAAGGTTACGTTGGAGTGCCAAAAGATACCATTAAATGCAAAAAAACTACAAAAAGTTTTGGTGAAGAGAAGCCACCAAAGGAGCATTATAACCACCAAAGAATAGAGAGGGTGTCACCATACTAAAGTCACAAGGGGGTCACTCTAATGAAATGGTAAATACCATGTGAGTGCATAGAGGGGTTATTTTTAATATAAAGTTGAACCATCGGTGAATTGGTAAGTATCTTATAGGGGAAGGGTGTTTAAAATTTATGCATACCTAGATATAGATTCTATTAGTAAAAAACGCGGGCTGGAGAAGATGGGGTGGGGATTATAATTGAGTTGCATACTATATATTTATAAAGAGGTTAGGGTAATTCTTAAAAGGACTAAAATTGCAAAAGAAAAAGAATTAAAATATATTTCAATAGGAGATTCACAATTTTTTGATAAAAATTAATATTATTGTTGATGTTCATCACTTATTATTAGAGGTAATCTCTAAGAAGTATGAACATATTTATAAATAAAGGATGTCAGAGTAGATAATTTAGTTAATTGTAATGTTAGAATTAATTCCAATAAAATTCACATTTTCCAATATAATGGACCAAATAAAATGCAATGAGATGTATAATCAATACCCCACCTTTGGCATGCAGTTAGTCCCCTAATAATGTTTCCAAACCTTAAATGCAATGAAATCACCAAAAACATTCTTTCTTTCTTGGTTTCCCTAAATTTACTTAAACCTACACCTGTTAATAGGAGCTTTTATCAATTTTAAGCTCAAACAATATTTTTTGTGTGAGTAGAGAGAATTGTTGGTGTGTCAACCTTCCCTTAGGTATCCTAAATGCAATCTATGACTAGAATAAGAGTTTTTTTGGTATGAAATTTGTCATTTGAGTATTAATAAACTTGTGGAAGCAACTCAATAGTATAGTTTACATCAAGTCTTCTTTTTAGATTGTTGTTTTTCTAGTTTTGTAGATGATGACTAATTATGTTGATTCAAATAGCTACTATTGCATGGAAATTCCTTCCTAGAGTCATTAGTTGTCCTGTAATGTAGTTTATTTTCTTTTAATAATTTTTGGTCTTTGAAAGGGCAAAACTATTGCTTTAAGCCTTAACATTATAACCTTGCAAGCTACATTATGTTATTTTTTGCACAATTAATATCAAAATACAGAAAGAATTTTTGTTTAGATTTCTACTCCAAATTAATGAGCATTTTTTTATTAGTAGCCAATAAAGTGTGATGGGCTGCAAATTTTGCCAACACAATTACTATGTAAATTTTCTTCAAAATTTGCTAATAAAAAGTGGTTGTTCCCCTCAACTCCCTCTTAGAGGGTTACCTGTAATAGTAAGTGCTCTCTGTCACTTTTATTCTTTCTGTTTGATGTAAATTTGTATATCCAAATGTTAATTTTGACATCCAATTTTCCAATTTAGAATCCCACATGTTTGATTTGCACTATCAAGAATTTAATTCTTTAGAAGCACATTTGCTTCTACCCTTCTTTTCTTCATCTTCATAATGGTGGTCCAAATTTTACCAAATTTGTTACCACTATTTAAAGGACCAATACCAAACCCTAGGAGTTGCAAGGACTTAGTTAACACATTTGTTAAAATATGATCAAACTACAAGTTGGAAAAATTGCCTAATGAACATACCAAGTTTTATAATTTATAGTTATGAACTGAGTTCTCAAATTTGCAAAAATCTAGTTGAATCAATAGCAAAATGTTTTGTCAAATGGTATGAGTTAGATGAAAACTTGACCAACCATATATACATAATTACCAACATTAGTGGGACCTATTTCAATATTATATAATTTTTATAATTTCACAATAGATATGCAAAGCATTACAAGAGATGAAGAGAAGAGTAGAACTGATTGATTTATTCCAAGGATCAACTTTGTATAAATAGCAGCGTTGATCATTGAGAGCCGTTGGGTTACAACAACTCATAATACTTGATGAAGACACCACTGAGAGTTCTCCTGATACATGGAGTGAAAACTCAAGTGTCTATCCTAGTGGAACTTAAGAGAATATTCTCTTATTCTAACACCCTCCTTAAGTGATACTAAGGGTGAATCATACCAATGAGTCCTGGCAACAAGGCCTGTTGAGGTACTCATATATAGAGACTTCTTTTTGAAGAGATGGTAAAAACCAATGGGAAAAAACCATCAATAAAAAGGAAGTTATAGGCTTGTCTTCGTATGGCAAAGATTGTCCTCCTAATACAATAGATAGTTGGTGAAAAAAACCCTATGGGAAAAAACCAACTATGATAAGAAGAGAGGCATGTATTCGTATGGCAAAGATTGTCCTCTTTATGCAAGAAAGAAATATGATTCCCGACAACTTGACCTGATTAGGTACTCATTTACATAATATAGTTGGTGAGAAAACCCTTGTGGGAAAAAACCAACTATGAGAGGCATGTCTTCGTATGGCGAAGATTGTCCTCTTAATACAAGAAAGAAAGATGAGTCCCGATAACTTTGCATGATTAGGTACTCATTTACATAATATTGTTGGTGAAAAAATCCTTGTGGGGAAAAACCAACAATTAGAGGTATGTCTTCGTATGGCGAAGATTGTCCTCTTATTAAAAGAAATAAATATGAGTCCCGACAACTTTGGCCTAATTAGGTACTCATATACAATAAATAGTTAGTGAAAAAACCCTTGTGGGAAAAAACCAACTATTATAAGAAGAGAGGCTTGTCTTCGTATGATGAAGATTGTCCTCATAAATCCATTCAATGCAGCTGAATAAATCCAAGCTTATCTCTCAACTGAAGGTAACGTGGAGAAGGAAATGACTTGGTGTAATATCTGTAATTTTTTCCTCAGTTGGAATATATTCCAAGTGTATGTCCCTATTTTGAATATGTTGTCTTATGAAGTGCATGTGTATCTCAATGTGCTTGGTTTGCTGATGTTCAACTGGATTGCATGTAATATGAATTGTGCTCTAATTTTCACACCAAAGAGTTATAGGATGGTCATGTGTGAAGCCAAATTCTCTTAGAATTTGACAAAGCCAAAGAGCTTCCTGACTAGCCAAAACTACTGCCCTGTATTCTGCCTCTGTAGAAGATAGGGCTACTACTTGTTGTTTATTGCATAACCAAGTTATTGGTGAGGAACCAAGGCAAAAGACATAGCCTTATGTGGAAGATCTTACTTCTACTGAACCTACCCAATATGAATCTGTGTAGCCAATGATATCCATGGATTTTCCCTTGTAGAAGAGCCCAAAATGAGTAGTGCCCTGCAAGTAATGGAGGATTATTTTTTCTACCTGCCAATGACTGAAGTGGGGTTGATGAGAGAATATGGATATGAGGCCAAAAATATTATATCTATGTGAGTATGAGTAAGGTATAGCAAAATTACTACAAGTTGACGGTATAGAGTAGCATCACAAAGAAGGGAAGAGCAAGAAGTACTATGATTAATACCATATTGAAAGGGGGTAGGAGAAGGCTTACAATCTATAATTTTGAATCTTTGTAGAAGATCTAGAGTGTAATTTTATTGGCACTAAGATATACCTTCATCTGTTTGACTTATTTGGATCCCAAGGAAGTAATGATCTTTTCCTAGATCAACCATGTCAAATTTTTTAGAGAGAGTCTTTTATAGTCTAAATGTGAGTCAGGTTACTACCAGTAAAAAGAAGATCATCAACATAAAGAATAATAATGGTGATGTTTCCTTAATTTCTCCAAATGTAAACTGTGTTATTAGACTCACAATGAGAAAAACCTGCTAAAAGAAGGAAGGACTCCATATTTTCATACCAAGCTCTAAGGGCTTGTTCGAGGCCATAGAGAGACTTTTTAAGCCTACAAACCAGAGAGGAGTCTTGAGTAAAACCAATAGGTTGTTCCATAAATATTTCTTCCTTTAAATATCCATGTAAGAAAGCACATTTGACATCCATTTGATAGACATGCCACTTTTGGAAAGTAGTTAGAGCAAGAACCAATATTACAGAATCCATTTTAGCAACAAGAGCAAAGGTTTCTGCATAATCTATGCCTCCAATTTGAGAAAAAACTTTGGCAACTAGACGAGCCTTGTGTTTGTATATTTCTTCATTAGGCCCATATTTTATTTTGAATATCCATTTAAAATGAACTAATTTCCTTCCTTTAGGTAAGGGAACTAAGTCCCAAGTCTCATTTTTGATCAAGGAAGAAAATTCATTTTCCATGGCATCATCCCATTCTTTAATACCTGAGGCTTCTTTGAAGGATTGAGGATCAGAGGAAATAGATTGACATACAAGGCCAATGCCTATGGGGTTGGATGATCTTGTTGAAGGGAGATTTTGGATGTAAGGAGTAGCTTCTTTAACAATGGTG
This sequence comes from Wollemia nobilis, assembly GCA_028583015.1. Lineage (NCBI taxonomy): Eukaryota > Viridiplantae > Streptophyta > Pinopsida > Araucariales > Araucariaceae > Wollemia > Wollemia nobilis. The sequence goes on from JAQPPZ010013748.1 coordinate 61,209, forward strand.
CGGGCCAATTTTGGCATAGAGAAAGGAGTTGAAGGAGTTGAAAGAAATTGATATGGAGTTACAGGTTCCTCATCTTGATTATAAATAACCAAGTTAACTTCAAGAGTTGGCTCTTCATAATATTGAGGTTCTACTATAGGAGAAGGCTCAATGGAGGAAGAGGGCTTTTGAGGATCTTTTTGAGGGAATGTTTCATCAAATTGGACATTCCTATGAAAGAATACCTCATGAGTTGAGGTATCAAGAAGCTTGTATGCTTTCAATTCTTCACAATAACCGATAAAGATGAGTTTTTTGCTTTTCTTATCAAGAGACTTCCTTTTCTTCTTTGGGATGTGAGCCCAAGCAGTACACCCACAAATATTGAAGTAGGAAACATCTAGTTTTTAGCCAGTCCATGCTTCTTCAAAAGTTAAATGATCAAGACCTTTATGAGGTGTGCAATTTTGAATATAATTTGCACAGTTAATAGCTTCTGCCCAAAAAACTTTTGGAAGATCTCTTGAATGGAGCATACAATTAGCCATATCTTTTAATGTCCAGTTTTTCCTTTCTGCAATACCATTTTTTTGAGGATTATGGGAGACATAATACTGATGAATGATGCCATGATTGGATAAAAAAGTGGAGAACTCATTACTACAGTATTCCCCCCATTATCAGTGCAAATCTTCTTGATTTTGCAAGATGCCCGATTTTCAAATAAGGCTTTAAAAAATTTAAAGTGGGATAGAACATCACTCTTATATTTTAGGAAGTAGACCCAGGATCTTCTATAGAAATAATCAATAAAGGTTAGAGCATACTTTGGTCCTTTGAAATATGGTTCAGGAAAGGTCATTAAGTCACTATGAATTAAATCTAGAGGGGAAGAGGCCTTTAGAGAACTACTTGGATGGAAAGGATCTTGATGTTGCTTTCCAAGAGCACATCCAAGACAAATTCCATTACTAGAAGAGACTTGGGGTAATCCTATAACCATATCATGGGTGCTCAAATCCTTTAGGTGGTTGTAACTAATATGACCAAACCTTTCATGCCATATTTTACTTTCAAGATCACTATGAGCCACAAAACAAGAGGCTCCTTCTGGATTTTGAAAACCTTTGAAGTGAAAAATACGAGACTTGTGATCAATATTCCCTTTGGTTATAAGATATTTGGGATCTTGAAAATCTCTTATCTCAACTCCTATTGGGGAGAAGAGAATAGTTTTATCCTTTCCAGAAGTAAAAATTTGGTAGACAGAGAGGAGATTAGTGGCAATGTTTGGAACATAGAGAACATTGTTAATAGATCCATCATAAATGGTTATATCCCCTTTATCCTTTGACAAGGATAAAGTAAGAGTCACCTAATTCTATGCTACAAGTAGAACTAGAGGAGATAGAAGAAAAAGACTTATCTGAAGCAGTCATGTGATGAGTAGCTCCAGAATCTAGGACCAAAAAATTAGAGGAAGAATTAGAGGTTTTTCCTTGAACATTAAGGGCTTTTCTTATTTGCTTTTTATTTTCTATATTTTTATCTTTTATAGCTGCCTCTAGTTGTTGTAATATTTTCCAGTATTTTTTAGCAGAGTGACCATTATTTTTGTAGTGAGTATAGGTTATGGGGGTCTTTTCCTTTTTTCTAAATTTTTCTTTAGAAGAAGTAGAGGCTACTAAGGCTTTAGAAGAAGAAGAAGAAGAGATTTTATATCTAGCAAGCTTAGTTTCTTGCCTAGTTAATCTATCACAAAATTCTTCTAAAGAAGGCATTTTAAATGTTGCACCCAGAGCATCTTTGGTAGATATAAAGGTGGTAGCAAATATCTGAAAAACACCATTTAGCTTAGAAAGGATTAGATAAATGAATTTATCTTCAGTATTAGTCTTCCCACTGCCTTTGTATTGAGTGAGGACTTCTTTGAACTTAGTGAGGAAGTAAAAAATACTACTAAAATCTTCAGGAGACAGCGATGTGAGTTTGGCTTCTAATTGCAATGATCTCATCTGATCTACTTTTCCAAACAAAGTCTTTAGTTTCTCCCAAATTTCATAAGGATTTTTGTAATCTGTAATATAAAACCATAAACTTTCATGAACATTAGAACTTATAATACCCATAGTTTCGTGCATTTTTCCTTTATGAACAAAGATTTCATATTCTTTATCAAATTTCGGTTGTTTTTCTTCTAGCAAATGAGTAAGACCTTTTTGAGAGATAAGATTTAAAATTTTAGGTTTCCAAGTGTGAAATTTATGAGGGGTGAGAGGTTCAATTGAATTCATCATTTTAACACAGGAAAAAGATTGAAGTTATATTTTACCAATATATCCCCCCTTAGAACGCCAGTTAATTGATTAATGCAATTGGAAGAAATATATGACGCTTTTCAATATTTAGGACTCAAAATACCCGCCCTAACGAGAGGGAAACTATAAGTATAATGAGTTTTTTAATATTGTTTGCTAGAGATTGCCAAATCCTTTTTATTCCTCACTATACTTGCCCTTACTTGAGGGAAACTGTAAGTAGAGAGAAGAATTGGAAGGGTTTTGGCTTGAATGCAAGGAATAAATCTGTTTAATTGGTGTATCTTAATACTCGCCCTTACAAGAGGGAAACTATAAGTTAGAGAGATATCTAAAGAAATAGATGATGAAAAATATCTACCATACCGTTATACCAAGTGCCTCAAAAACTCACCCTTACGTGAGAAAAACTATAAGTTTTTAAGGGTAATGATACATGGAACATAGGCAAAAGATATTTTTGAGAAAAAAAAAGATTGTTTTTAAACTTGTAAACAAAATTTAACTATCAACAATTTTTATTTAAAATGTTTAGATTTAAAATATACTTCTTCTAAAAAATCTAAAATGAAATGCTCTTTCTTTGAAAATAACAAAGGTTTATAAAAAGCAAATATGAAGATATAAATATAAATATATATATGCTATTTTTCTTTTTAAATATGGGCCTTACAAAAAATGAGATTAATATTAAATTTTTGAATATCTTCTCTAAGAAATATTAAAGTATATTTAAAGAAAATAACTTTAAGCATTGATTAATATAGACAAAAAAGGATAGTAATTTAAAGATAGGTCCCCCCTTAAATAAAGCAAATGGAATTTTGTGATCTTCACTATGAAATAAAAAGTTTTTGACCTTATAATTACTTGAAAGAAAGTAAAATCATAGAAGAAGATTGACAAAATATAGCACACCACCCCCCCCCCATATTTAAAGTGATGGACCAATAGAGTGCAAAAATATGCACTTACCCCCCCCCCCACAAAAAAAAAAAAAAATTATTAGAAAAAGGTCACAATTTTGTCTCACAAAATGCTCGGAGACAAATGATGTCCTTCGAAACGAAGGAAAGCAAAATAACCTATTCAAAATACTTATTCATTTTACAAACAATAAAGGATCAAACTTGAATTTTTTTTTTCCCAATTGTAACACAAGGACACACCAAATTTACAAAATTTAAAGATGAAATAGTGCATTTGTTTTTTCTCCAACGGGTGATATAATACAAGAAAATTGCACATATTATTTTTTGCAAATTTGAGAAGAGATTGAAAATGTTAGGTCCACAAAAACCAAGTCGTGTGTCAACTGGTTTTGGAAGGCTTTTAAACACGGGTCGTGTGTCGACTTGACTTGAAAGAAGTGCTACTTCATTCATTTTGCAAATCAAATAGGGGAAGACAAGAAATTGCATTTCTTTGCAAAATTGTAACACAAAGTGAGGAGCACTTAAAAATAAAAATTTGTTAATTTTGTAAACTCAAAAAAGAAATTCAAAATTTTTCTGCCAAATTCTTTACAAAATTATAAAATAAGAGGAGACATAAAATATTAAATATTTGCACAACATAAATCAAATTTTTTTTGCAAAATTTGATAAAAATACATTTTGGATATTACTTGACACCTTTATTACAAATTGGTAAATTAGGTGTATTTTGAGTTGCATCCAACACCTAAGAGATAATAATTTTATGGGCACTCTTTTATTGATTATTGCATTTAATTTATTTTTCTTTACAATTATAAGTCATCAAAATCAAGAGCACTCAAAACCCCAAAATTTCATAATAAATTATGTAATTCATTTGCACAAGTATAAGCCATTTGTAAAATTGATATTCTCTCCTTACAAACCCTAAAATTCACTCTTATTTATTTGGCTCAATATCCTCAAACTTATTATTCCTCTTCAAGAGGATTTTTAGGTAGGTGCCACTAAATATCTTTTTGAGTGAATTCTCTTTCACTTCTTATTTTTTTGTCTTAAATATCCTCAAACTGCTCATCTCTCTTCAAATAGAGTTTCAGGTAAGTGCCATTAAATACCACTTAAGAGTGAAAGAAAGATCATCATAGTGCAAATTCTAGAACTTTCATCATAACAACTATCAACAAATACCTAAATGATACACAATTACTTAAAGGTCCTAACTATTCAACATGGAAAACAAAGATGAAAATAATCCTTACTATAGAGAAAATGTGGGATTTAGCATATGGCACTAAAACAAGACCCACATAAATAGGAGTAGATCAGAAAGCATGGTACAAAAAGAACAATCATCTTCTCATGTTCTTTCTCCTAGAAACTACTGATGAGATCCAACCTCACATAAGTGAAGCTAAAAAAGGTAAAGATTCATGGGATGCACTTTGTACTATTTTTTAAGGTAAGAATAAATCAACTATTCTAAACCTTCAAACACAACTTCATACACTCCATATAAAGTCAAGAGAATCAGTAGAACTATTCCTTTGTAGAGTAGCAGAACTAAAGTCAAAGATGAATGTTTTAGGAGAAAAATTACAAGATACTAACTTAAATTTAGTAATATTGAGGGCTCTTCCAGAATCCTAAAAAATGTTAATAACTTCCCTTAATTTTTCTCGAAGAATAGTCACCTTTATGGAGTTAGTCAATTTTCTTCAAATAGATGAAGCAAATCAGCTCCAAAGTGATGAAGTATCGAACAATGCACTTGAATCAAACAATCATGGTGGAAAGAAGAAAGGAAACATTCAAAAGAGATGATCATATTCAAAAGGTAAGGGAAAGCAACCTCAAAATAAGTTTTGTACAAATTGTAAAAAGGACAACCATGACACCAATCGATGTTGGTTTAAAAAAAAGAAAAATAAAAATGGCAAAGGTACATCACAGAAGAAAAACAAAGGATATGTTTCTAGTGAAGTGTCTAATTACAATTCTAATTTTATTTCAGAAAGAGCACACAAAGTGCTCATGGCTCAAACAACATTTTAAAAGGAAAACAAATTTGTCACCTTAGGCAAGCACCATTTATACTCTCTTTTTAGACTTCATAAATAGCATAATTTTTTGTTTGAAGTACTCACAATAAAGGGGTGATTATACCTATTTATACTTCATAAATAACACACTCTTTTTTGTTTGAAGTAATTGTAATAAAAGGGGGGGAATTTATTGTGTAAATTTTTGGTAATCTTTGTAAACATCTTAACAATTTTCATGAGTTGCATATATTTTGCAATTAAGGGGGAATAAACATTTATTTTCCTAATTCACACAATTTTTTGTAAAAAAGTAAGAAGACTTATAAGGGTGCATTTTCGGTAGTGATTGACACCATAGTCACACTTCTTGCAATAATCCCATTACAAAATGTTTTACAACAAGGGGGAAAACTTATAAGGGTGCATTTTTAGCAATGATCGCCACCTTAGCTACCTTATTAAAACTTTTGCAAAACTATATTGTAATTGAATGAACCTCGTATGAAGTGATCTAATATATGTACACCTAGCAGTTGCAATGACTGGTTACCCATGCAATATGGTTATATGAAAAAATTACAATAAGGACATTCGTTGATGTGAAGATGGAGTGAGGAATGACCCACTTTTTTCTTAGAGCATCCAGATCCAGAGCAAGAGCCAACAGATCAACATATTTTTTTACTATGTTGGAACAGTTATATACATTACCCAAAAAATTTGATAAGGGGGGATGTTAGAGTTACTATGCTACAATAACTATAAATTATTACATCATTTGGTAATTTGTAGAATTCACCTAGGTAGATTTAATTTACGGCATGGTAAAAAGTAGTTTGTTACTTTTTACCACTAGTATTTACTTTTTACCTTTGACCTGGATATTATCATGGTTAGTAGGTTAGAATTCATAGTCAAATTCACTATGTAGTTAGTTGTTAGTAAGTTATATATATTTAGTGGGGGGCTACCTATTATGCGTTAGTTAGAATGAATTAGGGATATTATTTTCTAATATCTCTAAAGCTATTCTTAACCTATACTTTGTACTATATAAGCAGTTGCACATTAATATATTTATTTTGACTATTTTTAGTTGATTCTCATGTTCAAGTAGTGACATCACAAGTTAGAGGGAATATGCCGCCACCACCTCCACATGCATCACACTCACTGGTTTCACAACTTCCACCCAATCAACAATAGGCATAGTAATAGTCTCTGACAATGCCTATGCGAGGGCAAGTCAGTGTTGGAAAATGATTGTATTCATAGAGATCACATGGTACTACATGAAGTTCCGGGTGTGGGTTTTCACACCCATAGAGATCACACATGCTAGCAACAATTTCTAGGTATGGATTTCCTCAATTTACATTTTCTTCAAATTCACAGGCACCAAAATATTCTCAACAGGGATTGGATGATATTCCACTTGATGAGGATTTCATATTGCAGGGCAACATTGTAGGCTTCAATGCAACATATGTGCTTAAAGATCTAGCACAAGAAGAAGAAGCCCCTGTAGCTGAGCATACATTAGTACCACCAGCTCATGGAGACAACCGTCATTCTTAGGGTACTCCAACTGAGGATGATGTTGTCAATTTTAACGAAAATGTTTCATTGGTTGAAGGTATCGAGTCAAAAATTAAGGAGTTTGTGTTTAAAGAATTGTAGGAGTTGAAAGAATGGGAATATTAGGCAAAGGTCCTTATTATGGAAATTAATTCCCAATATAAAAATTATGAAAAAAAAGAATCTATTTATTCTTTGGTCAAATATAAACTTGAAAAGCTTGATGGCCTGCTAAAATAGGCTACATTAGGAATAGTTAAATCCAATTTTATTTATGATGATTATGTGTTAAATGTTGTTGTTGGTATATTGGAGAAAGTTAATACTGAAGCCCAAGCATTTTACAAACAATTGGATTCTAATAAGGACAGGATTGCAGTTGTTGAGGCTACAAAATAATTGGTTGAGGTAAAAAAGTTATATGTATTTCAATTTTCTATTGCAATTAAATTTTTTATATTTCTTGAAAATTTGTAATAATTTCAATATAAAGCTTTTGAATTAAGTTTTCAATTTGTTATTGTAGTCAAATTTTGAAGATTTGAAAACACAGGTGAAGAGCATGGATGTCAATATTCATACAACAAAGACATGTTTGATGAAATCAATGGAAATGGAAAAGAAAATGCAGGCAAAGGTTTCAGAAAACAATCGTTTAAAAAAATACATCAAAGAGAAGTTGAAAGAAGATTCAGATAAGGTGGTTGAGAAAATGAAAGAATCACTTCCGATAATAATTGAAGATCCAAACAAAGAATAAGCAACATGTATATCAAGTATTATGAAAGTACGTGACAACCTTGTTAGAGTTGGAGCACTGCTAAAAGAGAGTGTCACATAAGCTGATAAAGGAAAAGAAACGACAACTCCAACCACTAGTGAAGCAACCAAGCACCAATCAAAATATTGAAAATATTGAAAATGTTTTAAAAAGACTGCAATATGTCATTTTTTTTTGAAATTGGTATGTAATATTTGAGACTTGAGTTGGAAAATGTTTTAAAAATACTGCAGTATATTATTTTAT
>JAQPPZ010013750.1:0-81191 GCA_028583015.1 Wollemia nobilis
GTGTAGACACCAAAACAACACCAATCCGATTATGTGACTGCAAACACTGATCACTTTGACACACATAGCCCCTAGGGCAGCCCTCAGAGGTTAAACAGTGGTCCTAACCACTTTTGTAGCAATTTTGTAAGGTCAGAAGGCAATTTGGCACATTCAAGCACTTTGCTCAGTATCCGTCCCACCCAGGGACGAATTCAAATTGGGATCCGTCTCACCCAGGGATGAATTCTAAATTCATCCTGGGTCGGGACGAATTCCAAGTTCAACGGGAAAAAAGAAAAATGGCGCCAAGTGGCAGCCGAGGACAATCAATTAATGCCTCCTGCCTTGCATGCACATGTAGGTGGGCAGAGTGGGAGTTAGAGGACTGTCACAAGGGCAGTCATGGAAGCCCAAGTCATGGAGGACTTTCCTCCCTCTTGAGAAGGCATGGCTGCCACATGGCGCCCCTACATGCCCCTCCAAAAGAGACCCCTTGGGTCTATAAAATGGTGGACTTTCCCACCCAAAAGAAGACAAGTTGGAGGCATTTTCAAGCAACGAAGTGCTGCCAAATTGATACCACACTTACCTTTTTGATTCACCTCTTCCCCATCCTTGATCTCTTTTGCAAGAGAGGTTATTGGGTGGCTATTGGAAGTGTGAATCCGGACCCAAAACCCGACATTTGACCACATTGATCTACCAATTCACCGACAACCCATTACAAGAGATTTTGGGCCCATCCCAAGTGGATTGGTGCCGAAATCAAGTTCTAACGGTGGGCGGCCCGCCTGGGCACCCCGCACTTCTTAGTTTTATTTTAATTTGTTCTTTTGTCACTTGTTTATATTCCATTCTATTTTATGCTGTTTAGATAGTTTATAATTTCGATTTCATAAGGTTTTGATCAAATCTTATCATGTTTTGTCACTTTTGTTGTCTCCACTAACTTGCAGGTAACAACATCAAATTCCCATTGATGGAGGTCAAATTGGGAGAATCCGACCATCTGGGTCATCCCAAAATGCCCCCAATTAGCTAACCCCTATGTTTGCAGGTCTTTTGGAGATCCCGAGACTTGAAATTTGGGCAGCATCACCTTGGCACTTTGTCGTAGGTGAATTCATCCTACCCGGGGATGAATTACAGTAGAATTCGTCCTAACCAGGGATGAATTACAGTTGAATGCGAATCGGTGGAGTTTCCCCAATTTTTTTGATGGCAGTGGCCCTCTGGTAATGTTCTCTGGTCTCTGTCAAATTTGCAGGTTACTTGGAGTCATTTTATTCACCGGTTTAGCTAATCTTATGCATGCATCCTCCATTGGTTTTTAAGATCAAATGCTTCATCCTTTTGTCACAGGTGCTACTAACAACTTGTTGTGTCTTTGAATGCAGGAAGAATAGCAAGAATCAAGGATTCATCAATGCAAGCGGCGGCAACACTTTGGCCCACCCATTTCAAATGTGGGCACGTGAAAGGAGGAATACTAAGTCATGATTGTAACCAAAATTCATTTAATGCTCCTAGCCCCTGAAAATGGAGGAGGCATCTTTGTAACCGAGATTAAGAGAGTTAAATAAAAAGGGTTGTGCTTTCTATACTTTCTTTTATCTCCGTTCAATTCATCTCTTTCATTTCATGCATTTCACATTTTAGGACTTAAGCGTTTGTTTGATTTTGAATGCGTCACAATAGTTTTCCTTTCAAAACTTTCAAAATCTCGTGCTTTCAGTGGCGATCACGGTGGGACTCTCCCTTTTTTAAGATCAGAACATCAAAATTTGTGTTTTGCTCAGTCCTTTTACTATTGTATTCGTCTTTGCCGCGAATACCTTACTGTAATTCGTCGACCCTGAGCGAATTCTAATTCATCTTAGACAGGGACGAATTTTGTTCTGTAATTCGTCTCACATAGGGACAAATTTTTGTCTGTGCATTTTTAGGGCCGAGGATCAGAAAAAGCAGGTCTAGGCAGAGAAAGGTAAGGGTTCTAAATTGTTCCTATCATTTTTTGCTTTTTCTGTTTTTGTTTTTATCAATTTTGCCTTCTTAAGGAAAGTAGTTGCTTCTGCCTATTTTAATTTTTAATAAAAAGAACCACACACACATCACGTGGCATTTTTTTAAACCAAGGAGCTGGTCGTAAGACCCCAACCCTTGATCAAGACCAACGGTGGGTTCATCACCACCTTGGCTTGATTTTTGCATCCATTTACCCCGATTGTCACTGTTGTTAGGCATAAATCCTGACGAAAGTTGACCGAGTGTCACTGGGGTGATTCCCAATGCATGAGGATAAGTCTTCTATGGTAGGTGTCATTAACAGGACAATCCCCCTTCCGTACCGCCTACGTACCATGTACCATCTGCTCTCACGTACCTATAGTTTCCCTCTCGTAAGGGCGGGTATATAGAGAGGTTGGTATATCGGCCGAGAAATGGTATATTGAAGGGGCGACCATTTATGGGAGTTATATGAGCCTTCATTACGCATTTAAACGTTCTTCAAAACTTTCAAAAACAAAAACAAAATCATCAAAATGCACTAAAACCAGTTTAGGACACACCATTAATCTTTAAAAGAGATAATCACCATTTGTGTATGTGTGTGTTCATTTCTTCTTAGTGTAACAAAAAAATCATAAAAGAGATAAAATATGCTTAGCTAGTAGAAGAGCACCACAATGGTGTGCACCCAGAGCCAAGCCCAATCAAGGGCAGAAGCTATGGAAAGTGTACAAGGAGTGGGCACAAGTCACCTTCGCTTTAGCCCTGAGGACTTGGCCATACCGCCTTGGCGGTCTGGACCACAAGAGAGTCCACATCATTCCACGTCAAGGTGGAATTATAGGGATACCCCCTGGGGGACACGCCCATTCAACATAGCCCCTTTCGGGAAGAAGCTTTACATGTGGCACTCAACGTAAATAGAAGACCGCCTTTAGAGGCTAGATATGAGTGGCCACCATGCAACGAAGCGCTAGAGAGGCATAGTGCCCATGAGGAGAGACAATGTGACTATGGCATCTCTCCTTTGCCTCCCATCATTGTTAGAACTGAAAGACAAAACCCAGAGCGTAGGGCTCTCCACACAGGGCGAGCTAACTCCACCCGCCCCCTTCACACCCATGAAAGGGAGTACGAGGAACACCATCAAATTCCTCGAGAGCAATATACAATGTGGGAGCCTTGCGCTTCCACACCTTCTAGATACCATGGTCACACATCGAGGCCAGAGCCTCAGGTAAATGCCGCCAACCTCGACAGAGGGAAGCGACCCATTGAAATCTCGGATCATCAAGACCGAGGCAAATACATAGGAGAAACATTCAAGCCTCCTAAGCCCAAGATGGCGGACCAAATTGACCTGGCAGTCGCCAGACATGTCGCCCGCCAAGCCCAAATCACGCGGCTTCAGCAAGATCATCAGCAGTTAGAGCACTTATACCACCTTAACAAAGAGCGCATGCAGTGCGAAGAGGATGAGCTACTTTATAAACTTCCTGAGAGGGTTCCAACCCCTTGCACCCAAAAAGCAAAACAATATGAGAGGCATAATCCCTTGGTGCAGGATAGGTCTCCGCGACCTCGTCAAGCTTTGCCTCCGAGACCCCATAGACCTGAGAGGGAGGCCACTCCCCAAAACAATGATGGGTACCCTCCATGGAGACCCACTCAGGGTCATAGGTCTCACCCAGAGACTCCTCAAGAAGTTTATGAGGAGTATGAACCAGAAGTAGAACGGGCCGAAATGCCCTATCACAGCAGAGGGGGTGCTAACCGGCCACCCCCCCATAGGCCTCCAGTCTCCCACAACTCACAATGGGAGCAAACAAAAGAGGAAGAAATTAAGTCTTTTGATGCATACAAAGCACTATTAGAGCGTTTGGAGTCTATGGAGACTAAAGCTTCTGGGCACCAAAATCCCACATTACGTCAACTCCGTAGTCATCCAGTGCATCCGTCAGTGCCCACACCTCTTTACCCCAAACATTTCAAGTTGCCTCAATTGGCAATATTTAAGGGTGAAGAGGATGCTCAAGAGCATGTGACAAGATTCTTGAGCCAATGCTTTGGCATTCAGGATAATGATGTGATGTTGTTGAGGACATTCATAACCACATTCGTAGGCCCTACCTCATATTGGTTCACACAGTTGTCGAAGCACAACATAAATAATTTGGATCAATTAGTGGATGCATTCCTTGAACGCTTTGCCTTCAACACCAAGAAGAAGGCATCACTGAGTGACCTGGCCAGCCTCAGGCAATATGAGGAAGAGACAATGGTGGCTTACGGGAATCGATGGAGGGCTCTGCTTTCTAAGCTACCCTACCTTCCCCCTATGTTTGACCTCACACAAATGTTTTCATGAAGTTGTCTGAGATCAATCTCTAGGCTATTGCAGCTGTAGCAATATGCCACCTTAGAAGAAGCTCTGGCGCAAGCCAGAGTTATCGAAGAGATCAAAATACAGGATGGCAAAATTGCCAAACCTAAAAAGAAAGAGTGGAACAAAAACACCAAGACAGGAACTACGCAACCAAAACCCACTACTTTTAATCAAGTTGCGATAAATGTTCCTAAGCCTGCATAAGAAACACAGCCTCAAAAGGCTAATTATCAGGCAATGCCTCCTAATAATTATGAAAGAGAAAATAAAAAATAGGAGCAAAATCAGCAGCGTCGCCCTAGGCGACAATTTACCCCTTATACGGAGTCTAGGGACTCCCTATTTGACCGCTTGTTAGCGACAAATTTAATCACCCTTCCAGAAATCCAAACCATAGATCCTAACACTCCCAAGCCTAAGGGATACAGAGAGGATTTATATTGTAGGTTCCACAAGCGAAGGGGACATGACCTGAACGCATGCTAGAAATTCAAGGGATTAATACAAGATTTGATTGATAATAAAACATTGGCAGTGGACAACCCCATAGCACCAAATAACCAGTAGATGGGGGTGTTCAAGGATCCTTTGCCTGCCCATGAGATATAGGCAAAACCCCTTCAGGTCAACGAGGTGCGACAGAATCTCCCCATGCAAGGGTATGTGGGAATGATCAGCATAGTGACCAGGAACAAGAAATACCCAGGAGTTGCCCCCGCGATAGCTACAAGAGAAGTTCCAACAATGTCGCAACCTCAACAACAACCTGTGTAGTTGCCTCCGCCTAGACCCGAGGTCACGATACGGACCAAACTCACACAGAGTTTGTGGACCACATCGGCTAGGCTATCCATATATGAGCTTATACAGCAATCAACGCCCCATCGGGAGGCCCTTATGGAGATTTTGAAAGCCATTGAGTTGTAGCCCCATGAAGCGAATTCCTTCAATAACTTCGTGGGACATGTAAAACGATGTACGGAGCCGGTCATCACCTTTCGAGAAGATGAAGTTAAATCAATATCTAATGACATGGCAGATCCACCCCTGCATGTTATCGCGTGGGTCAATGGGATCCCGTACAAGAGGGTGTTGGTAGACACTGGCTCATCTAGTAACATCATTACTATAGTAGCATTGAAACATCTAAAGCTGCCAGCCTCTCACATCATCGCTTCCACTTACACGCTGCGAGCATTCAACGATGTGATATGCTCGATAGTTGGCACAATTGTTCTACCCGTTCAGGTAGGAAAAAAGACGATACCTACATTGTGCCATATTTTGGAAGGTGAGATGGCATACAACATATTTCTAGGGTGACCATGGATCAGGGACATGAAGTGTGTCCCTTCGATAGCTCACCAGTGTTTGAAGTATGCATTTGAAGGAGAAGTACATGTAGTCCCGGCGGACTTAGAACCCTTCAAATACTACAATGTGATGCAGTTGATGTCGCAATCGACCATCATATGATCCCTTCGAATCCAATAATGATCACTCATGAGAGATTCCCATGAATAACTGACAAGAGATCTTTTTGAAATTGTTCCCTTTAGAGGTTCCAATTGAGCTAGTGTTGTTTCAAGAGAATCATGTCCCCCCACCAAGTGTGGAACAACTGCAATGGGACCAAATTAATTTTCTAGAACAAGGTGAACCCTTAATGTCGCAAGCAGTTGTTGAGGAAAATGAACATTTTTGGATCTCCGACAGTGATTCAGAAGATGATACTAAGATGGCCTATCTCAACCACATGCGACAAATGCAACAAAGGCAACAAGTGCAACAACGGCATCCCTTGGGGATTAATGAATTATTTGCACAAATGGGCATAGTGCTAGGGCATGAGTGGTACGTAGACCCAGTAGGGTGGGACCAAGTGTTGGATCCATGGCTCCAAGTTTACGACGAGCACCGTCCACCCCGAGACCCTATAATGACATCAGTGTCGAGGGAAGACCCTGTCCTCCTATCAGCACATAGGGCCGATCCATTCATGCCCATCCCTCTAGAGCCAGATCTAGAACACAGGGAACATCCACAATGTTTGAGTCATCACACCCGCGGTAATGGAGACCAAATTCATTTCATCCACATGATCTCCATTGATTTGACCGCACCCATCCGCAATCCGGCCGATCCAGCATGGTCATTGCATCTAGACATAGATGCCATTGACTAGGATCACGCCAATTCACCTCCATCCCCATCAGAGTATTGGCCTTTCGGTAAAATGCCTCATTTTACCCCAAGGACAACTCAGGATATCTTTTAGGCTGAAGAGGAACCCGAGGTTCCCAACGTAGATTTAAACTCAGCTAATGATATCCATTTGATCTCGACTCCACATTAGTTGGAGGATGGATCCCACATGTCGGTCGAGGAGATGACTGACGTAGACATCGACATAGATCCAATGAATCCATGGATTCTCAAGCTGGGGGTAAGCCTTTCCCCCAAAGAGCAAGCCGACTACATTGCCCTTCTCAAAGAGAAGAAGGAGGTTTTTGCATGGTCATATAGAGACATGCCGGGGCTAGATCCATAGCTAGTCACGCATAATCTAACGCTTGATCCAACAATCAAGCCAGTTAAGAAAAAACTACGTAAGATGCACCCAACAGTGGCCTTGATGGTCAAAGACAAATTGCAAAAGCTGTTGGATGCACAGTTTGTCATCTACGTGGATTATCCGCCATGGCTGTCCAACATGGTGCCCGTCAAAAAGCTCGATGGGAGGATTCACATATGCACTAATTTTTGAGATCTAAACAAAGTGAGTCCTAAGGATGATTTCCCCTTGCCAAGCATCGACGCATTGGTAGACGCTACAGCAGGTCATGAAATGCTCTCCCTCATGGATGGTTTCTCAGGATACAATCAGATTCGTATCAATCCTGAAGACCAACTAAAAATGGCATTCACAATGCCTTGGGGGACATTTTGTTATAAGGTCATGCCTTTTGGCCTTAAAAATGTTGGCGCCACCTACCAACGTGCCATGACGTACATCTTCCATGATTACATGCATAAAACTTTGGAAGATTACATGGATGATTTGTTGGCCAAGTCTCTTTTGCGCCCAAATCATCTTGATGACTTAAGCAAGATCCTCGATCGCCTCATGGAGCATAAAGTCGAATTGAATCCCAAGAAGTGCATATTTGGCGTCACATCTGGAAAACTCTTGGGTTTCATAGTCTCAAAGCGAGGTATCGAGGTGGACCCAAAGAAAGTCAAGGCAATCCTTGAAATGGTTCCCCCAACTACCATTAAGCAGCTCAGAAGTCTGCAGGGAAAGGTCACATCAATCAAGCGCTTCATAGCGTAGCTATCTGACAAGTGTCGACCCATGAACAAATTATTGCACAAGGGGGTTACATTTCACTGGGATGACGAGTGCCAGTCAACCTTTGATGACATCAAACAATACTTGGCTTCGCCACCAGTATTGGCACCACCTAGACCAGGAGTGCCATTCTACTTATACATCTCAGCTACTGAGGTGGCACTGGGCACCATGCTAGCCTAGAAGAATGAACTTCACAAAGAATATGCTACTTACTATCTTAGCCACACCCTGGTCAGTTATGAACTTAACTATGCATACGTCGAGAAACTCTGCTTGGCAGTGGTGTTTGCTACCAAAAAGCTACGCCACTACATGTTGAGCAACACTACGTATGTTGTGTCTAAGGAGAATCCATTGCGATACATGATGAGTCGTACTTATCATAGTAGTCGCACGGAAAAATGGATCATGTTGTTGATGGAATTTGACATAGAGTTTATTGGACAAAAATCTATCAAAGGACAGGTCATAGCCGATCAACTAGCAGAGGCTCCTCTCAAAGACAATCAACCTCTAGTCATAGAACTACCCGATGATGGGGTCTTCCATGTCTCAGAATCACCATATTCTGATGAGCCTGAGTCACAAGCTGACATAACCCTATTTTTTGATGGTTCTAAATGTGAGCAAGGTGGTGGCATGGGAATAGTATTCTTCACACCGTAGGGCGCTCCAATGCCCTTGTCATTTAAATTAAATTTCCCATGCACCAACAATAATGCAGAGTATGAAGCCTTGCTCATAGGTCTTCAGACAACAATCACCATGAACATCAAACGACTGAACATCTTTGGTGATTCACTGTTAATAGTCAATCAAGTCAAAGGGGTATTCCAATGCAAATGCCCAGTTCTGTAGGCTTATAAAGCCCTTGTGGACAAATTCCTGGCAAAACTTGAGTGGTATGACATCGAGGCACTCCCTCGGTCATCGAATCATTTTGCGGACACAATGGCCTCCTTGGGGTCACTAATTCCACAAGACCTTTTCGGTGATATGACAACCATTCAAGTCAAAACCCTATCGCAATCCGTGATGGAGCATGCAAGCTCTGACTTGACACCAGGAATCCACATGATCCAGATTGAACCATCCTTGGATAAGTTCTCTCGAATCCACGATCATCTGAAACATGCCAAGCTGGGGGTCCTTGTTCTCCCCTACTCCCATTAATAGCAACACAATGCTATTCTTACAAGTTCTATCCCACTCAGCGTTTGCTAGGGATGAACTTCAAGAGGGATTGGTTGTTCATACCGTTGAGGTTTTCGATCAACAGGATTGGTATTTACCCATTAGAGACTACCTCAAGTTAGGTAATCTCCCGCTTGGATTGACACATGCCGCAAAATGAGCATTCAAGCAGAAAGCGGCTAAGTATGTCTTGATAGGAGACATTTTGTATCATCATAGCTATGAAGGAATCCTCCTTCGTTGCTTGGACCAACAAGAGTCCACTTGGGCGATCGCCCAAGTGCATGATGGTACATGTGGTGGCCACTTCAGTGGTATGGCCATCACAAAGTGCATTCTTCGCATGGGCTATTATTGGCCATCTTTAGAGCGATATTGTTGCGCATATGTCAGGAAGTGCATGAAGTGTCAACATCATGCCAATTTGATGCACGTACCTTCCTAGGCCTTGCAGATAGTCCAGTCCGCTTGGCCATTTTCATAGTGGGGCTTCGATCTAATCGGAAAGATCTCCCTTGCATCGTCAGGCCATCACACGTTTATCATAATGGCCACAGAGTATTTTACCAAGTGGGTGGAAGCGGTTTCGCTTACCTCTACGACAGGACCCCGCATTGTGGAGTTCATTTTGCATAACATCATATGTCATTTTGGTATTCCATCCAAAATAGTCTCGGATAATGGGATGCCATTCAAGAACAAAGACGTGCGTGCTTTGACCACAAAGTACAAAATTCAGCATAGTTTTTTGACACCCTATTATCCGCAGGCGAATGGGCAAGTAGAAGCATCAAACAAAATGCTAGTTGCCATCCTTAAAAATATAGTCATAGACATTCATAAGGATTGGCACATCCAAATCCCACTTGCCCTATGGGCCTATCGCACTAGCATTCGGACGCCCACTGGGGCCACTCCATTTTCGCTCGTGTATGGCTCCGAGGCAGTCATGCCTCTAGAGTTGGAAATTCCTTCCCTGCGCATATCAATGCAAGAGTTCATCGATGATGATGCTGCGTGGTAGGCCCGATTAGACCAGCTTACGTTGCTTGACGAACGATGCGTTAATGCTCTTGAGCATTTACGTATCTATCAAGAGCGACTTAAGAAAGCTTACAACATGAAAGTTCACCTGAGGGACTTTTGGGTTGGTGATTTGGTTTTGAAGGAAAACCAACAGAATTCTAGTTTTTCGTCCCACCTAAGGGACAAGTTCACGGCAAATTGGTTAGGTCCATATGTCATTGATAGCAAAATAGGACCCGGGACATACCGGCTAGCCTCTCTTGATGGAATCAAGGAAACAGAACCCTTGAACATCAGTCATTTGTGCCCATTCCATATCTAAGAGAGCCATATCCCAAAAATGCTCCAAGGATTCATATAATCGCTTGGTCAATCCCAAAAATGCTCCAAGGATTCATGCAATCGCTTGGTCAATCCCAAAAATGCTCCAAGGATTCATAAAATCGCTTGGTCAATCCCAAAAATGCTCCAAGGATTCATATAATCGCTTGGTCAATCCCAAAAATGCTCCAAGGATTCATGCAATCGCTTGGTCAATCCCAAAAATGCTCCAAGGATTCATATAATCGCTTGGTCAACCCCAAAATGCTCCAAGGATTCCCACAATCGCTTGGTCAAAAATAAAGAAATTCAAAATCCAAAAATCATCAAAAACAACAAAATATTTGCATCTCATTTCTAGGCATGCTCAAATTCATCAATAGAGAGCTCTTCTCGCATCTCATCTTCATATTCACAAAAATCATTCCATCAAAAATACAAAAATATATAGCTGCATTAAGCATCGCATCCATACATTGCATATTTGTGGTCGTACAGCTCAAAGGCACCATAGGCTGTAATTGCTCTGCTAGTCCATCTGGTTCCACATTTTTCCATTTTATAAGCAGTCCAAAAAAAAAAAAAAACAACAAAAATACACCATTTACTGCTTTTTACCACACTAGAGTCAGTGGTCTTATAATGTATCAAGAGTTTTCATCTTTCAATCGTAAATTTTGCTTTCTAGCCATGTACTGTACCAAGTCAGGCAGATTTTACGAAGGTAGAGTTCTACTTGGATCACACCTTGTTACGTAGCATCCCAACACAAATTAAAACACATAAAAATTCCCAAGTTGTGTGAACGAAAGATGACATCTGCAAAGCAATCCAGGTCACCATAAGTGAAACGGCTATCTTGCTCATCCCCCTATGCGAATGACCCAAAGAATGCTGAGAGTTGGCAAAAGGACAAGCATCTTCCCTACCCAATTCCCTAAGAATCCCAAGTTCTCAATAGTTGCAAAACATCAAAAATTTGCAAAAAGTCAAAACACCAAAATTTGACATCCCACAGTGCACACATCAAAAGGCACAAACAATAGTGATTCTCATCACTCCATATCCAAATCCCTTGCTCAAAAGAAAAACAAATAAAACAAAAATAAACAGTGATTTTATCACTACAAAGGAGCAAGTATCCCAATACAATTGAAGAAAAGAAGGGAGTCGAACTTGAATCCCTGGAACTCTCAGCATTTCGACAGGTCATGAGGCAAGCCTCAGTACCGGTTTGGTTGATAGCCTATCGGTCATTGGCGGTAAACTTCCCGCATGACGATATATCTATCACATTAACTTGTGTACAGATCAATGTTTGCATGTGGATGAGCTAGCTTATGGTATCCTAGATAGCACCGCAGATTAATCTGACTAAATACAATAAAGGAGTTAGTGGAGCTAATTAGGTGATCCTCAATACAGGTTCGGTTGAAAGCCCATCTGGCACTGGTGGTATCCTGACAAATACCACATAAATGAACTCAATTGCACACACAGGGATGTGAAATAACTTGGTCAAAAACAAGTCCGATTCATACCTTGTTCAAAAATCTTGTAAGATAAAGTACAGTCATGGCTAGTGAGTTAAAACCGTCTGAGTCTCAAGAAAACCTTAGCTACATTTCTAAACCAAACTGCGCTACTTTTCATCCTTACAATACCATCGAAAAAAATCACATGTATACATACAAAGTCAGTTACCACAGCAATCGCCTAAAAACAAAATAAACAGAGTCCTAAACAGTCTATGGTGCCCTAACCAAACATCACAAATTCCATTCATCCACTTCATTTTTGCATATCACATATAAATAAAAAACATTTGCATTCATCATAACATATGCATCCATCAAAATAAATTAACATGCATACATCCATATTCATCAACCATCATGCATAAGATCAAATCATCACATGTGCATAAACAAAATAAAGTCGGTATATATATATATATATATATATATCGTCAAAAAAATGCCCGTAGGCTACAAAATTGGTCCTCTGACCCCGTAATCATACTAACAAAACCCCCAGCCTAAGGCATCGTCCACCATGATCACGCAAGATCGGTGTGACGAGAACTACCCCCCGTGGTGTGGGTCCTATGGGACCCCTCATGGCGGCTACTACTAGCCCCCACATCACGCCTGCTGCCCCCTCCCTCATCCAATCGCCTACGATGAGATGATGCTGACTACTCAGTACCACTGCCCCTCGTTCGACATGAAGATCCACCTCCCGACGGCTCAGGTAGCCGCCCACCGAGGCGGATAATCTCCCCCTCCATCTCCAGCCGATGCCACCACCAATCTGATTCCCGTCGATCCCACTCTGCCTCCCGCCGATGATAGTAAGCTACTGCATCATCGCGTTGTGCCAAAACCCTATCCCGCTCTGCTAGCTGAGCCCATAGGAGATCCCTCTCCCATAGTGCATCCCCTAGCTCCTGGTCTCGCCTCTATAGCAGCTCCACCAAACGTGCATTCTCAGCGCATACCCTAGACTCCATCTCCTCCGCATCCGCCTGAGGCATGGGACTCTCCAGAATAGCAGCCTGCCCTGGCTCCCACTGCTCCACCATGTCCTGCATCTCCGGCTGATCCAGAGCTCCCAAATCCACATCCTCACCCTCCACCTCTACCATCTCCACATCCTCCAAAGGAGCTCCCCAATCATCCCCTGGTGCCTCAGCACCCTCCCCGCCTACCGCTGCCGCCTCCGTGCCTCCCAGTGGCCCCTCTCCCTGCCACCACCGTAGTACCCACCATGAGTCATACTCAGCGGTAGTCCCGACGTCATCCACGTCTGGGACGTCGATCATCGCATCCGAATCCTCACCCAGTGGCATGATGACCGGTCGGTCTAGAGTCCTCTCATCCCCCGGCGTCGATAGACCATGGGCTCACCAGGAAACCCCTAGCGCACCCCAAACTATCGTGTAACCCGGCTATACGAGAAGAACTCATGCTCGGTCCCGTGCCGCCCAATCAGCCATCGCTCTCTGCATACCCATCGAGCCACTCTCCAGCCTTCGGCCAGGCTGGACAGTCCCGATAAGGGTGCCAAACCACCTCCCCTAGAGTGAGCCGAGAGAAGGTATCGACATAGTGCCCTATGGCACCTGCCCACCATCGACTCTGTCCCTGCTCTCCGGACCGCCACCATAGAACTGCATACCCTATCTCCTTATCCTCCATCATCGCCCGAGTCGTCCATGGTAACCCGGTTGGCCTCTCAACTGCTATGTGTTGCCAACCCTAGCACTACAATTAGCGACATGATCCCCTTTCACTTCAGCAACCATACAACTCCCCATAGAGCTGTGCCAACAGTGTCTGTCCCCATCTCAGGATAAGCGGTGCCTCTATCGGGCACTCTACCAACTGCCACACCAAATCCAGCAGGTTCCATGGGAACCTCGTGCTTGACGAGTCAGGTAATAGCATGTTGGACATGAGGCCCATAAGGAATGCGTGCCTCATGCCCAACACCCCCCTCTCCAACCACCATCGAACCAAAATCCCACCAATCTGGAAGTCACCCTCTGCCCTCTCCAGTGGATCCTCCACACCCAGCTCCTCCCCATGCCCGAAGCATCTCGTTAGTATAGCTGTCCGCTGATCACACGGCGATGTCCTGATGGGCAGTCCATCTATCGAAATCCATAGAAGTCGATAGATATCCTCCAAAGTCACAGTCATCTCCCTTATTGGGAGATGGAAAGTGTTGGTCCGCGGATCCCAGAGATTGATCAGGGCCATCAAATAGGCCTGATCCGCGACCACAGGCTCCAGTCGAGCCACCTGCTTGAGCCCAAGGGCATCAAGCCACTCCCAGTCAGCCTCAGTCAGTGCCCCCCATGCCTCAGTGAAAGCAGTGGGTACACGGTACCGGCTCCTAACAACCTGCAAAAGAAAATAACTCAAAAACATTAAAATCATGAAAAAAGAATGGTACAGCAAAAAACAAACACAAAAATTCAAATAAAAAATTAAATTTTCAGCTCTAGGGTTTCTAATCCTAACTGATTAATTTAAAACAAAAACAAACACAAAAATTCCAACAAAAATTAAAATTTTCAGTTCTAGGGTTTCTAATCCTAACTGATTAATTTAAACACAAAAATTCAAAATTAAAAAATATTTCAGTTCTCGGGTTCCTAATCCTAACTGATAAATTCCAAAAAAAAAAAAACGAAACAAAATTTAAAAAATTAAACAAAATAAAAGGCCACCAGAAAAAAAAAAAAAAAAAAAAATTTTAGTCTTGGTTTCTAACCTAACTGATTAATTTAAAAAATAGTACAAAAATTCAAAAAAACAACAAACATTAAGTCTTAGGGTTTTACGTTCCGTTTATCCTAGGGTTTAGTTAAAACAATAAAAATTCTTTACCTAGGTTTTTCGCTACGTTTAGTTGTACACTAAGTTTTAGTTGTCTTCAATTCAGTTTCAGGGTTTAAGTTTTAAAATTTTGAAAAACATCATCACAAAAATAATTAAACAAAACACTTGCAGTTTTAAAACAAAAATAAACTCTAGGGAGAACTTACTGGTCTCGCTTTGGCTCCGCCGCTCGATCCGGTTTGTGTACTCATGATGGCAGGGAAAATCTTGGCAGCGCTTCGCTTCATAGAATTAACCTCCTCCCCAGAGCTCCAAATCGCAAGAAAAATCAGATGCAAATGAGGCCAAACCCTAGTTTTGGCCTTTAAATAGGCCTTTTGAGCTTGAATTCATCTTTCCCTGGGACGAGCACTCTAGTTAGCACTCGTCCCTCCCAGGGACGAATTCTAAGCTGGAATTCGTCCCACCCTGGGACGAATTCAGGCCAAAAATTCAAAAAACATCAAAAATTGAACAAAAATGCACTAAAACAGATAATAAACTTGCCCGATGAGAGTGTTGTTGCACTTGACATCCCGGGCATACAAAACAGATGTTGGGGTCACAAATTTTCACTATCCTACTCCCTAAGAAGGCTATCTTAGCCGGACCGCTCCACGGGAAGACGGATTTTCGCCAATTTCAGCTCCAAAAAGCGTCGCAAAAAGGGTTACCACCCACCAAAAATAGGTCTAAATGTCAAAAAAATTGCACATGCTTAATGCTAAATCTCCGAAGGCACCCTTGCACAAGTCATCTTGGGTCAAGCGACTCGTCGCTTTTCTCATGAAGGTCATTCCCTCATCGATTCGTCACTTGAGGGGGTAGTCACACTTAGTCACCAATCACAAACACACACCCAATTAAGGAAAAGCCATGCATTCAAAGAATCATTGACAAAGACAATCACGCTCCTGCTTGGGGAAGAAAACAAGCAATAATCATAAATTGATCAAACACTTGGCATTCCCGAAGCATGAACACAAGGTTCCCCTATGGACAAAAGGTTGCGCCCTTTGCCTATTCATGATTGATCAATGTCCAAGCTCAAGTCACACCTCACCAAAATAGGTTAATACTTGAAATCAAATTCCTTAGCTCGTCAGAAGCAAGGATTCAAGAATGCATGCCCTTTCCATACTTGGGGCATCAAAAGTTGGTTAGGTTACCAAGAAACCCTAATCATTAGTGCTTTGGTTATCTATTTTTGCTCGGTGTTGTGCCATGCACAACGCATCCCAAAAAGGGGCATCTGTAGACACCAAAACAGCACCAATCCGATTATGTGATTGCAAACACTGATCGCTTTGACACACACACCCCCAGGGCAGCCCTCAGAGGTTAAACAGTGGTCCTAACCACTTTTGTAGCAATTTTGTAAGGTCAAAAGGCAATTTGGCACATCCAGGCACTTTGCTTAGAATCCGTCCCGCCCAGGGATGAATTCAAATTGGGATCCGTCTCACCCAGGGACGAATTCTGAATTCATCCTGGGTCAAGACGAATTCCAGGTTCAACGGGAAAAAAGAAAAATGGCGCCAAGTGGCAGCCGAGGACAGTCAATTAATGCCTCCTGCCTTGCATGCGCGTGTAGGTGGGTAGAGTAGGCGTTAGAGGACTGTCACAAGGGCAGTCATGGAAGCCCAAGTCATGGAGGACTTTCCTCCCTCATGGGAAGGCATGGCCGCCACATGGCACCCCTGCATGCCCCTCCAAAGAGACCCCCTGGGTCTATAAAATGGTGGACTTTCCCACCCAAAAGGGGACAAGTTGGAGGCATTTTCAAGCAACGAAGTGCTACCAAATTGAACACCACATTGCACCTTTTTTGATTCACCTCTTCCACATCCTTGATCTCTTTCGCAAGAGAGGTTATTGGGTGGCTTTTGGAAGTGTGGATCCGGACCCAAACCCGACATTTGACCACATTGATCTACCAATTTGTCGACAACCCATCACAAGAGATTTTGGGCCCATCCCAAGTGGATTGGTGCCGAAATCAAGTTCTAACGGTGGGCGGCCCGCTTGGGCACCCCGCACTTTCTAAGTTTTATTCTAATTTTTTCTTTTATCACTTTGTTTAGATTCCATTCCATTCTATTATGTTTAGATAGTTTATAATTTCAATTTCATAAGATTTTGATCAGATCTCATCATGTTTTTGTCACTTTTGTTGTCCCACTAACTTGCAGGTAGCGACATCAAATTCCCATTGATGGAGGTCAAATTGGGAGAATCCGACCATCTGGGTCGTCCCAAAATGCCCCCAATTAGCTAACCCCTATGTTTGTAGGTATTTTGGAGATCCCGAGACATGACATTTGAGTAGCATCATCGTGGCGCTTTGTCGCAGGCGAATTCGTCCTACCCGGGGATGAATTATAGTAGAATTCATCCTGACCAGGGACGAATTATAGTTGAATGCAAATCGGCGGAGTTTCCCTGACTGTTTTGATGGCAGTGGCCCTTTGGTAATGTTTTCTGGTCTCTGTCAAAATTGCAGGTTACTTAGAGTCATTTTATTCACTGGTTTAGTTAATCTTATGCATGCATCCTCCATTGGTTTTTAAGGTCAAATGCTTCATCTTTTGTCACAGGTGCTACTAACAACTTGTTGTTTCTTTGAATGCAGGAAGAACAACAAGAATCAAGGATTCATCACCACCAAGGCGGCAACACTTTGGCCTGCCCATTTCAAATGTGGGCATGCGGAAGGAGGAGTACTAAGTCATGATTGTAACCAAAATTCATTTAACGCTCCTAGCCCCTGAAAAGGGAGGAGGCGTCTTTGTAACCGAGATTAAGAGAGTTAAATAAAAAGGGCTATGCTTTCTACACTTTCTTTTATCTCCTTTCAAATTCATCTTTTTCATTTCATGTTTTTCACATTTTAGGACTTAAGCGTTTGTTTGATTTTGGATGCATCTCAATAGTTTTCCTTTCAAAACTTCCGGAATCTCGTGCTTTCAAAAAGATAAATGGAAGTTAAGTATTCTTGGGAGATAAATCAACACATAAAATAATAGGTTGAGGAAGATTCAAGTTGAGGTTAAAATATGAAAGAATTAAAATCCTTTGTGATGTGTTGCATATTTCAGGTTTGATAAGGAATATTGTATCCATTAGTAAGATGAATGATGTGGGTGTGATTATGGTATTCAATAATAATAGCTACAAGATGGTTCATGGATGCTTAGTGTTGAAAAGAGGAGTGTTTTTAAGAACTTTGTTCGAACTTGAGGCTAGCATTGTAAGTATTTATTGCAATAAATCTTCAGTTGTAGAGGAAATTAATACGATAGAAGAAGCTCCAAGTATTCCTATAGCGAAGACAATGTTGTGGTATCAAAGCATGGGTCACATTGGTGAGAAAACTTTTCAAACATTAAAAATGAAAGGTATGGTTGAAGGAATTTTTGATTGCCCATTAAATTTTGATTTTTGTGAGCACTATATTTTTGGAAAGCAAACCCAAGTCAAGTTTCCTAGTAGTGCTACAAGATATAAAGGAATTTTACATCTAGTTCACAGTGATGTGTTTGGACCTACAAAAGTACCATATTTAGGTAAATCTATCTATTTTGTTACATTTATAGATGACTTCTCAAAGAAAGACCTGGGCATATTTTTATGGTATAAATCATATGTTTTCAATAAATTTAAAGAGTTCAAAGATCTTGTAGAAAATTAGAGAGAAAAAAAATTAAATTTGAGAGAAGTGATAATGGTGGTGAGTATTGCTCTAATTAAATTGAGCGTTTTTGCAAGTACTGTAGAATATAAAGGTAGAGAACAACTCTATATAATCCACAATAAAATGGAGTTGTAGAATTGATGAACAAAACATTGATGGATAAGACTAGAAGCATGCTAAGTGATGCAATGTTAAAAAAATATATTTTTGGGTAGAAGCCATGTTAACTATTTGTTATCTCATCAATAGATCTTCTACCTATGATTTTGTGGACGAAAATCCATAGGAAGTGTGTACTAGTAAGAAACCCTCTCTCAATAATATAACATTTTTTGGTTGTGAAGCTTATATGTATGTCTCAAAAGAGAAAAGGACTAAGTTGGACTATAAATATGAGAAGTGCATATTTTTAGGTTATAGTATTGGTTTGAAAGGATATAAGTTGTGGAATCTAGAAACATAGAATATTTTTACATTTGTATTGTGATTTTTAGAGAAACAAAAGGGGTTCCAAAATAAAAAATTTAAAAAAGCAAAGAACCTAAACTAATATAGTTTAAAATTGGAATTGGAGGACGAATCTATGATAGAACATAATGCTACATAATAATATGAATTATAGAGATAATATGAAGAGGAATATTTAGAGGAAGAAGGTGAGGAGGAAGCTGAAGATACAAAAATTGGAATTCTAATTTTGAGGAGATGATCAAGAGAGAAGACTCCTCGAAAGGTATAACCCTTCAATTTTTGTTCTACATTTAATTTATTAGTTACTGATAAATAATACACAACTATAAAGGAGTTACTTCAATAAAGTAAGAATAAGTCTTGGAAAAGGGCTATGGAAGAAAAAATGAAGTCGTTGGATAAAAATGAGATATGGGACTTGTTGAAATTACCCCTAGAAAAAAACCTGTTGGTTGTAAGTGGTTATTCAAGAAAAAGTACAAAGTAGAAGGAAAGTTGGAAAAGTACAAAGCTTTCCTGGTAGCAAAAGGATTTTCTCAAGTTGAGGGAATTGAATTTGGTGATATTTTTTCTCTTATGGCTAAACTAACATCAATTAGAGTTTTGTTGTCTATTTTTGCTACTTTTGATTTTGAAATAGAATAGATGGATGTAAATATAACTTTTCTACATGGTGAAATTGATGAAGACATATATATCTCGGTAAGGAGGACTTGGTATGCAAGTTGAAGAAGTATCTTTACAGGTTGAAGAAGTCTCTAAGGATGTGAAACCAAAAATTTTATAGGTTTATTTTTGCACTTGGGCTTGGAAAAAACAAAGTTGATCCATGTATTTATTTCAAAAAGGAAGGTGAAAATTTTGTTATCACTGTACTGTATTGGATGACATATTGTTAATTGGTAATAATAAGGAGATGATAAAGTTAGTAAAATATTAGTTATCTTCTAAATTTGACATGAAGGACAAATTTATTTTGGGTATGAAAATAATAAGGGATCATGCAAATAAAAAGTTATGTTTAAATCAAAGGAAATATATTGATTTTATACTACAGAGGTTTAGGATGCATGATTGTAAACCTGTATGTACTTCATATCCTATTTGTCACAAGTTATCTACTTAACAATGTCCTAAAATAGATGAGGGAATTAAATAAATATATCATTCTCCCCATGCTAGCACGCTTGAGAGTTTGATGTATTCAATAGTTTGTACTAGACCTGTTATTGCACATGCAATGGGAGTAGTTAGTAGATATATGTCCAATTTAAGAAAGGATAATTGGATTTTTGTGAAAAGGATATTCAAATACTAGTGTGGAACTACAAATTATGATATCTATTATGAAGGAAAATCTAGAGATAATAATATATTAAATCTTTAAGGGTTTGTAGAGATCTTGAAAAGAGAAGAACCATGACTTCTTACATGTTTAGACTATTTAGAGGGGCAATAAGTTGGATGAGTAAGAAACAATTAATTACTACTTTGTCCACTACAAAAGTTAAGTACATTACAGCTACTCATTCCTATAAAGAAGTAGTATGGCTATAGAGGTTGTGTTCAATAGTTGACCTTAAGAAGAAGGTTGTGAGAATTGATAGTCGTAGTCAAAAGTGCAATATTTTTGGTAAACATTATTGGTTTTCATGATCGGTCAAAACATATTGATATCAAGTACCATTTTGTGAGAGGGTTCTTTGAAGAGAAACAAGTAATGTTGGAGAAATTTGATATAGAGAAGAATAATGTTGATTCATTAACAAAGGTTGTACCTAATAAAAAAATTTCTTGGTGTATATCTATGGGTGTGGTTGCCCTTTATAGTTGACAATGGCAGTTATTAACCCCAATGAAAAGTATTCAACAAGTGGGATAGTGTTGGAATTGTGTTGAATATTTTCCATGTTTTTTAGTTGGGGTTAACTCTAAAAGGATTGGAAAATCTATCTCTATTCTCATTGGGGTTTTGGGTTGGACCAAGCCTTGAGTGGAGGTATAGGGTTGGTAGCCCCCAAGAAATTTCTTGGGGGGTTTATGTTAATTTTAAGACCCTTATGGGTAGTTTTGGGTTAATGTAATATCAACCCATGGTTTTGCACCCATGGTATTGTAAAAATCCTTATGTTGTTGGTATATAAAACAACAATTGCATGAGGGTTTAGTAATGTAATATGTAATAAACGCAATCACAAGCGAAAAGTAACTGAGGAAGAAGAAAAATGATATTATTCTATTTAAGACAATCAAGTTTGTACAATAAGGAAATATTCTTTCTAGGTTTTTTGTTGAAAGGGTTTTCCAAGATAAATTCTTGTGCAATGTGTTCTTTTTTTCTTTTAATTCTACAATTATTGTTTTTCTACATTTAATTTTATTGAGGTATTATTTCTCTTTAGCTCGTGGTGGAAGAAAATTTTAGATGGCACTACCAATTAGAAATTTTTATGTATATTAGAAATATTCAGTCATTAATTAGTGATCTAGAACACAAACCTATATGGATTGAGTATGTGATCACTAGAACATGTAATAAAAAAATTACTCACTACTAGCCTATTACGATATTTTTAAGCTACCTTGGAAACTGATACAAGCCCAAATTCAATGTCATGGTAATTTTTTGACAATGTAAGCTGAGTCCCAAGATGAATTTTAGAGATAAAATTACAACTTTAGTACTATGTGGTTAGGTCACTATAAATTTAGAAGCAAGATATAGAAATAAAGCATACCTGGCATGTATTGAAATACCATGATTTTGTGTAGAAAAGTTAATAAGTAAATAAAAGTTGTAAATTAGCTAAAAAATAATATAATAGGATGAGGGGATATTATATAGATTGGTAAAGCATGAGCAAAAATTTAAATGATACTTTCAATATGAAGGATTATGATTCAATGACATGGAAAATTACAGAATTAAGAAATCTAGATACAATCAAGCTAATAAAAAGTAGGATTGACAACACAAGTCAAATGATCTCTTTTTTAAGAAAAAAAATATATAAAGGGGGTTTCCCCTTCTTGGAATCAAGTTAATTCTACGAAATGATTTTTATTTGAGAGTGTATGGTCGATAGGACTTAGTAAAACATGGAAATAAGGATGAGGAATATCCCTTGGTAGAAGCTATAGTTAG
Organism: Wollemia nobilis; assembly: GCA_028583015.1. Lineage (NCBI taxonomy): Eukaryota > Viridiplantae > Streptophyta > Pinopsida > Araucariales > Araucariaceae > Wollemia > Wollemia nobilis. The sequence goes on from JAQPPZ010013750.1 coordinate 21,973, forward strand.
TATTGAAAATCCTTGCACCTAGGAGAAGCAATAACATAGAAAGAAGAGGATTGTCAATATTAATCTTCCTAGTGTTAGCTAAAGTAGGTATGTTAATTGATGGTAGCCCAAGAACCATATTTATGTTAGCTAAAACCATTATGATGTTAGCTAATATTATCTTGGTGTTTTCTAGAATTGCTCCTCCGTTAATAATTATTGCACTCATATTTGCCTATAAATAAGTCTGACATTAGTAGCCACAACCTTTTGGTAATTGGTTTTCACCATTTCTTAAGTATATAAATGCGGTGCCAAAAGAGTTAAGTCTAAGGAGTAAGAAGGAAGAGAATAAGAGGCATAGTCGAAAAATTTTATTGGGTTAGCCAACCTATAATATTTTGGCTCTAGGTGAGATTTATAGGCTAAAAATACCATTAGCAATCCCTTTTTCAATTCATGGAGTCTATCAAGAAAGAGCAAGGACAAGAAAAATATTATTTAGAATAATTTATTTAATGAAAGGGGATATGCTTCACCATTTTTTCCATCTTGATATTTGAAGTTAATACAATAAACACCAAGAAGGTAAAACATAAAAGAAAATACTAAGAAAAAAAATTAACTGCAGTAAGGATATGTTGGTCTATAAATCTATTTAATGGAAAGGTTGTGTTCTCACGCACCTTGACCAATATTGAATGACCATAGAAGCTAGGAGGATTTAATGGTCAATATCTAGAGGTGGTATGTTCCTTTGAAGTTCAAGATAACTAATCCTAAAGCATAGGGCAAAGGGTGCTAAAAGAAGAAAAGGGAACTGAAGCTAGAACTTATGTTTGTGTATATCAAGTTGCATGAAGACATATGTGTAACAGAAGACTATGCAAATAAATAATAAATCACCTAATAGACTAGTCAATTTTACTATCAATCATAGAAAACTTAATTTCAATATGTTGTAGCTTATAAGACTATGAATTCCAAAAAAAGTGAATGAACATAAGCATAAATTCAGAAATTAGAGTAAACACTATGAGCATTCAACAAGCTAAAATTAGAAATAAGTAGTCATTCATACATACATGTTCTACAAATGAATTGAACCAAAGGCCAAACAATAATCCCTTTGTATTAAGATGCAAATATTCCTTTCTTACATATGAATTGTAAAATCCTAAGAGCCAACCATTCTTCTACTTATTGTACTTTTTATATTTTCTTATTTTGTTGACCTAGCCTAGCAATAAAGCCTTCATTATATCATCTACAAGCTTTCAAATCTCTTTTATTTTTCTCATTCTACTATTTGTCAATGCTTGAAGGATGTTATCCAAGTGTGGCCTAAAAGAGGTGTATACCCTGAGATTATTTGTGAAAATTATCACTTCACCATTATTTATAATCTAGGAAAATCTTGCAAATACCATTGATCTATATAGAGTAGTAAACGATTTGATGTGCATCTAATATTTAGTACTAATAATTTTATAGAAATTACTATTTCTTCCCTCTTGTTTGTTGTGCCAATTATGGATTTTATAGAATCATATTTTAAGTTGTTTCGTCAGGATTTAGAGTCATTATTTTTGAAAAGATGTTATAATACAAATGTACAAGCAAAAATTAATATAATACAAGAAGGTGCTATTTTTAAAATTCCCTAATCACCCCTTGATGATGGATATTGTTGTGACTCTCATTCTTGTGAAGGCTCCCTTTGTGTAGCTATTTCAAATGATTCCTTATGCTATGAAATAGCCCTAGATATTATTATGATCTAGAGTTATTGGCACATATTATTCTAGAATTTCAGAGGGGGATATGGGATTCCTCTAAGTTTTGAGATAACTCCCCTTAGCATGGCAACATGGCGATAAGGAGGATCACTATACTTATCCATCAAGTATTATGCTTTTGCTAGGATATGAGAAAGTTTATATAATAGTGTGAAGATCTTATGCACCTCCAGTGGTTTTGATAGTGAGTCAATATCACTTTCATATTTTATTTTATCTTCAAACAACTAGGTGAGTGCTTCTTTTTTATGCCAAATCAAGTTGTCATCCCAGAATCTTGGTGCACCCAAGGTCTTGAGATCCTTTGCAATAGTACTCATTTCATCATCCTCATTTTTGATGATGGTGAATATTTCTCATCCTAAATCAATGAGTTCAAGTTAGGTGTTGACATAGGCTTAGCCATCCATTATACCAACATTGTCAATTTTGATAATATTTAAATTACACACACAAATATGTGTGTATGGAGAGAGAGAGAGAGAGAGAGAGAGAGAGAGAGAGAGAGAGAGAGAGAGAGAGAGAGAGAGAGATGCCAATGTCAATGAAAACCTATTTTAACTTGAGATAATTATTGTTGTGCATTCATGTAGATGGATAAGACCATGTATATTGACACACCATCATAAGATTTGACCATGCTATTGACACTAGTAAAATATTTTAAAAATATTAGTTTATGCATTATAAAATTTTCTCCAAGTAATCTCCACATACTTAGGTGGGCCATGTATTTAATGTGTGTGTAATCATATTTTTTACATGATATTATAGACTTGTTCCTGAACATGACCATGTTGTATACATTATTATTATATTTTTATGTATTAATCTAATCGATGTATACTATTTGGACATATTATGTATTGGTATATATTTTTACATTTGTACTCCTATATTTGTGAACTATCCAATTAAATACACTAAATAATTACTATATTGCATTTATAATTTGATGAGTTAGATCATATTTTAACTTATTTTGACATTTGAGATGTGATTGTGTTGGTAACAAACTTCTTTAATATTATTTTTGGTTGAATATTGACATGGGAATTTTCATTATACATATTACCACTCAATTTATGATTGAAACTTAAATTGATATTTGAATTTTTATGTCCTTATTTTTCCTATTATTAGAATCCAATAGACCATTTTTATTTATTCAGATGAATGTTTTGTCATAATTTAAAAAATATGTTGCATTTTAATTTTACATATAAGATAAAAATTGATTGCTTAATATGTTAAAAGTCATACTGAACAACATTGAATTGTATCCTTTACTCATATGAACTTTAGGTATGATGAAATTTTAAATAAACTAATTAAATAGCTATAATATATTATTTATGAACAATTATATTTTTCATATAATACATGGTTATCAAATCTTCAAATTATAAATAAGATTCAAAATTTACACTAAACACACATGAAAAATATTCACAAAAGCAACACATGGTGTACATAAAAAATATCATGGTAATTAGATTGGAATATATTGATAAAGTTTAAACTAAAAAGTACAACTTAAGATTCAAATGCAACATACTAGCTAGGATGATTTTATTCATACACCATGCATCAGTTACCTTGCTCAATAGTCCATATTTAGGTCTAGCCCATCTCTTTATACCTACAATCGTACACCATAAACTTGGATTACATATGTGAAGGTTTTTTAGCCTAATTTAATCACAAATCCCAATATCTAGGATCTTAATCAATAAAAATATCAATGCATATAAATATTTGATAAATATGAATCAAATTACATTTATAAAATAAAACAATATTTCAACATAGAAATCACACAATAATATTTATCAAATATACAAGATTTCCATACTTGAATTCAAATTGCATTACCTTTTATTGATGTTTCTTGATTACAATGCATGAAACTTTACCTCCATAATATAACCTCACAAGTGACCTTCCAATACTCTTACTATTGATCTCCTCACATATACTATTGATGCATCCTTTCCTATTCCACACATATAATCAAATTCTAATGCCCCTTCACTTTACATCTTGACATATGCACACGACTCTTGACGTACTTATATGAAACATACTTCAGAAGAAATATAAACCATACACCTAATATAATAACTCATAAATATACAATATATCACATTATACTTTAATGCTACCAAATAATGTAATATCTCTAACACCTCCCCTATTACATTATTTGGTATGAAGATCTAAAGTTGTACATAGATGTATAGTTGTTTTATCCAAGTGCTTTTGTAAAAATATCTACAAGTTGTTCTTTAGTGGAAATATGTTTGATCTAAATATGATAGTCTTCAACATGATCTCTAATAAAGTGACATTGATCTTCAATACGTTTTGTTCTTTCATGAATCATAGGACTTTTGATTAATTTGATAACTCCTTTATTATCATAATTTAATATTTATGGAGCCTTTTTTATTCCCATATTTGATAAAATTTACTATATCCAAAGTGCCTCACGTATTACATCGCTTGTTGCATGATATTATACTTATGTTGATGAAAGGGATACTACATGATATTTCTTACTATACAAGGAAATAGGTCTTGACCCAAGATGAAACACATATCTTGATGTTGATTTTCTATCTATAGATCTAATATAATCAAAATTTAAATATCCTTGTAATTAAAATTTATCATTTCTTTTGTATTTCAACCCATATTCTATGGTTTTGTTGATATATTGCAATATCCACTTTGTGGATTTCCAATTACTTTCTCTAGGTTCTTGCATAACCTAGAAATATAATTTACAACAAAAATACTCTCAGGTTTGGTATTTGTTTTTTATTTTATTTTTTGTATTTACATGGTGGAATCGATAGCCACCACAAATTCGGGCAGGTTGTCCAGCTTTTATGGCCATCATAGTATTTGGTGTTGTCTGTCCCGGAAGTCGCCACACAAATCTTTGCGCAGTCCACCCCTATAACTACCATGCCATAATCATTTTAAACCTTTTATGCCATTGAAAGCACCACGAAAGGGACAAGCGTTCAGTCCGGTGAGGCCCAAGATTTGAACCTTGGACATCCACCCCCCTTATGGGGGCAGATGAACCAATTGGTCTACACCTCGGACCTAGGTTTGGTATTTGTTAAAAATAGAAGACTACAAATTAGTTGTTGATAGATAGTAGCAAAAACTAGTGATATATTATCATACCTTGATAATTGTAACTATTGGTCCATCAGAGTATCTTTAGGTTTACATTTTGTCATTCTATATTTTTTGAGTATTGATTTCACATACTTTGTTTATGTTATTGTGATACTATCATCTCTTTAAAAAATTTCTAAACCAAGACAGTAGTATAGCATACCTAGAATTGTCCTTTTAGAGTCTTTTTTAAAATCTTTTTTAAATTTATCTATTAGAGTATTTTAGGTTCTTGTGATTACTATATCATCAACATATACTACACGAATTATGTTTTTTGACCTAACCTTATTTGTATAATGATTTGAATCAGATAAGATCTTTTTAAAATTTTGTCATAATAGATGAGCATTAATCTTAATATACCATGCTCTAGGAACTTGTTTTAATCCATATAATCATTTATTTAATTTGTAGACTTTTTGTTCTTATCCTTTGATAAAAAAACCTTATGGCTAAGACATATATACTTTTTCTTTGAAATTTCCATTAACAAATGCACTTTTGACATCCATAAGTTGAAGTTTCCATCCAAGTTGTGTTGCTAATGCAAAAATTGTTTGAATAGTAGTCATTCTTGTTGTAGGTGCAAAATTTTCTTCACCCCTTATAGTTTCTTGGTTCATTTTTATCATAAAAAATATAATTTGAGTCACCCTTGTAGAAATAACATGTGTCAAATTCTTAGATGCTCAAGTTTTCATCTATTAAGCTTTTTGACCTCTAACTATGACCAAAGAAATATTGGTTCCTATGAAAATAATGACTATACTATAGTGCATGCATGCTAGGCTTATAGTTATCAAATAGGATGTGATCCTTTTTTCCTTGAATAAATATACTTTTACATTAAAATTTAATTTTAAATATAACTGCGACATGGACGATTGTGTGAGAGGGTGGGTGTGTGGTGGTTGTGTTAAATTCTCTATTCATAAGCATAGCTCTCGGTATTAAGAGGGATCATGGTTGGTAGGAGCTTGCTCACCCCTGTATGTTGGTCATAGGGGTTTCTCACACTAACCAAATAAAAAAATAAAAAAAATAAATTTTTAATATAAACCACATTAAATTATATTATACATAATTAAGATTCTAGAATTATTCAAGGAAAAAGAAAGTTGATTAAAAATTATTGCCATTATAATTGGCTTAAAAAAAAAAAATGAAAAATAAGAAAAACATGCTTTTATTTATTTATATTAAATAACAAGCTAATTCAAATTACTTTTCATAACAAAATTCATACATATATCATTTAAAAAATATTAAAACAAAAAATTAAAATGAAAAACTCATAAATTAAGTCCACCAAGATTAAAAGTAACCCTAAAAATATAACAAAACATGTTATAATTTTTATTATCAAATTTTAATTTAATTTAAAAGAATAAAATTTAGAAAGATTTTTTTTTAAAATAAATATTTACCCAAAAATCTATCCAAAAATATTATTTGTTAAAAAATAAACTCTTTTATTAAAATATATATTTTTGATAATATTAATTATAAATACATTAAAATTGAGACTAACAAACATTGCACCATTGGAAATGGTCATTGTTGTCCATAATAAACGTTGCTGTTCTAGAGGGTTTGGTATTAACTGCGGGACCCCCCTGTCCGTCGTTGCCGTCCATACAGTGCCAGTTCATCCGTCCCTTATGCAAAGCAAAGATTTTAAAAGAGTTAAAAAATCAATTTTATTTTTCCTTATATTCTTGCAAATGTCATCATAATACAATAAAGTCGACATATTTCATAATAGATTTCATTTATCATTAAAATAATATTTCTTGTGTTGTTATCTATAACATACACTCAAAGATTATTCCTAACAATGTGATGACTTCAAGAATAGGCTAAGTTAAGTTTATTTATATACAAAAATGCTAAACTCTTTCTATCTTAGTTGTACTTAAACCTATATATATATATATATATATATATATATTAAAAATCAAATAATTAAATCAATGATATATTAAAAATAAAATAATCAAATCAAAAAATAGTTCAATTTACATACCGCAAGTAATTAAAATAAGAATTCTTTAAATATGTTACTAGTGGTAAGTTGGAAATAGCCTTGTGGTTTGAATTGTGGTTTGAACAACAACGAGGTGGTATAGGCTTGTTGGAAGCAGAGCTCCTATGGTTTAAACCCTGTACTTGGTAATTACTAAAAATAGTGTGGATGTAATCAACACCTTATATATATAAAAAAAAAGACAAAAAAAAATGATAATAGTAGCAAGTTGTGTTTTTTTTAAACCATCTATATGATATTCAAATGGATCCCACCTATATTACTTTATCAATATATAGTGATATTATAATAAATATTGAATATTATATATGTGTCATTGGTCAATATTTAAACCTTGCTCTCCTCTTTAAATATTAAAAAATATAACCTATTGAACTAATGCCACGTGATAGTCTTTAAAGTTGTTACAATCTATTAAAATTTTAAATAAATAATTATAAATTTTTTAACATGTTATTTTTATTATTATTATTTTTTATTAATGGTAAAAAAACAAGGTTTTGAAGGGTCCCAAAACCTTTTACATTAGAGGAGGTCGAGAAAGAGAAGTCCAATTAAGCACATATTAACCTCCAATGCCAAAAGAACATAAACTAAACCCAAAAACCATCCAAGAGAACAAAAGAGAAAGATAACACCATGATACAACATACACTAGCCCACCACCCAACAGGGTATCAAAGAGAATTTATGTTTCAACTTTCTTTTAGAGGCACCAAAGGTCTTGCTCCATTTTTCTTAAGACTAGAAGGGAAGCAAATATATCAATATGCAGATAACAAAACCTCAATCCTAGAGAGCAAGGGTGAGGGTATTACACCAAGCATATTCACTGAGAATGGAAACCATTAAGAAGCAAAAGGAACAACTCCTCAAAAAATACTCCTTAAAGAGAGGATCACTAGAACACAAAAGAGACCTCATCAAAGCAAAAAAACAATAAAAAAACCTACTAGATAGGTAGACCCAATGCTTCAAAAGCAACAATTATCATTAACCATGGAGGGAAATTGTCTTCCCAAATTCTGAATTGGCCACTATAAACCCCCAAATTAGCCATAACATCAACAACCTGGTTACCTTCCCTATAAATATGCTCAATTTTAACTGCTAACATACCTTCCAAAATATTTGAGGTGTCCTTAATAATATTCAGGATGAAATAGTTATCAGTCTTTCTATCATGCAAACATTGAATAATAATGTTTGAGTCACCTTGTACAAGAAGTACTTAGAAGTCCCTCTCAAAAAAACTTGATGAATACCCTAGAAAAGTGCCTTAGCTTTAGCTATGTGCTTTGTCTGAACACCATAATCTTTGGCGTATCCCAAATAACCTCACCATTATCATTTATGACAACACCCCCTCCACCAGCCCTCCCAGGTTTACCTTTGGCAGCCCCATCAAAGTTGAAAATTACCCATCCTTTAGCTAGATTATGCCATCTAGTAGCCAATATTTTTTGAATAGTGGATACAAAAGCAAAAGAACCTAGATTCAATTTCCAACTAATAGCAACCCCTTTCTCCATAGTTTTTTGCTACCATTTCTAGCAACAAAGACAATCAAGTTATTCTCAATAGCAACTTTAATTCTTCTAAAGATAAAGGATTCATCCCTAGCAATATCTTTAATTTTTTTTTGTTCCTTTCCCATGAGATACCCCACAAAAAATTAGGAAGAACCAGGTACCACGCCTTAGTGAGTTTGTGATCGATTAAAGGGGATTTGCATTGAGTGAAAAGTTCTATGAAAGTTTTAGTTAACATCCACTTGATAGAAAAATAATCTAGTAAAGCATTGAGCACCTTATTTGAGAAAACACAATGGACACAAATATGATCCACAAATTCAGCATCCTTAGAACACAAGAGACAAATATCAAGAAGATGAAAGCCTTTCTTACATAAATTATCAACAGTCAAAATTTTATTTTGCAAACATAGCCACAAAAAAAATACAATCTTGGGGAACAAATGAGGATACCAAACCCTTTCCATTGGAAAATATCCTCCCTTAGATAATGTTTGGGCCTCATATGCAGTCTTGACAAAAAAAATATCTTTAGGAGAATGAGTCCATAGAAGGAAGTCCTTGTCATTTTGTTGAGGAAGAAAGTACTATTGCAACAACATGTTCAAATTTTTCAAAATCTGAAGGATCTAAATATTAGTTGTGTGTAAAGTCAAATGCTTCCAAATAATCTCGACTTTAGTGATGATTATATAATCAATTACTTTATCTCTATATTTTAGTGATAAAAGAGCCTTCAACTCATAAAACTCAAGACTAAGAAAGAGGAGTTTAGGAAGAATCCAAGTATCCTTCCTTGCCATTCCTAATTTACCACCATATCCCCTCTATAACCAAAATTCTAAACCCAAAAAAAACATTCCAAATCATAGAGCCCCTAGGAGGAGCAACACTTCTAAAAACATAATGTGATTTTATAGATACTTACCTCTCATAATATCTTTCCATAGTTGATCCTCCTCAAAACATAATATCCAAGCTATTTTTACAATCAATGCCTTATTTACCAACAACAAATTTCTAATCACAAGATCACCTTCTTTCTTAGAAGATCAGATCCTATCCTAAGAGATAAGGGACACCCTATGTTCATCCTCCACCCAGGCCCATATAAATATTTTAAATATCTAATCAATCCTCCTCATAACTTTGAAGGACCTTATGAAAATAGATATATAATAGACAAGAATACTTTGGAGGGTAGCTTGAAGAAATTACAACTTACCTGCTTGTCTTAGGATATTACCTTTTCACCCAACTAACTTACATTGAATCCTATCAAACATAGGAGAGCACAACTCCTCCTTCATCCTACCAATCAACAATAACATACCTAGATATAATGAAGGAAGGTTAGCAATGCCACACCCAAAAATACCTGCAATTTAATAAAGCTTTTCCCCAATATTCACAAAAAAAAATTGATTTTTATGGAAGTTAATTTGTTGGCTATAAGCTTTCTCATACAACTACAAAATATTCATGAATTCTTTAGCCTTTACCATAGTAGCCTCACCAAGAAGTATAGTGTCATCTATAAATTATTGATAATAAACTACCTCCATAGTACCAACAGGCCTAATACCCTTAATATTAGAGGATAAGGTAGCAACAAGACTTGATCTCTCTAAAGCTTTAGCTATCAAAATGAAAAGATATAGAGACAAGATATCATCTTGCCTAATATCTCTTTAACTCATAAAAAAACCATTTAGAATCCTATTTATGATGATAAAAAAATTTGTAGAGGAAATAAAAACTCTAATCGACTTCCTCCATAGATCCCCAAAGCAAAATTTCTACAACACCTTGTCAAGGAACTCCCAAGAGACCCTGTCATAAGCCTTCTACATATCAAGTTTAAGAAGCCTTCCAACAAACCCGCTTTTGGATATAAAATCTAATTATGATCAATTTTAACTTCTAACATACCTTTAAGAATCTTTGAGGTGTCCTTAATAATATTTAGGATGAAACAATTACCAGTATTTCAAGCCTATAAATCTCAAATGATGTTCAAGGAGTCACCTTGTACGAGAAGTCTTCTGAAGCCCCTCTCAAAAAGGGGTATTAAAAGCATTATTCATATAATTTGCCACCACCTAGAAAATATTTCTAAGAAGTTCCTCCAAAGCATCCTCATCTTCCTCCCTGTATCTAGAAAACAAATCCTCAAAGAAAGATAATGTAACTATAGCAATTTTAGTTTAATTAAAAAAAATAAAAAATAAAAATAAAAATAAAATTAAAATTAAAAATAAATATTTACCAAAAACCTATCCAAAAATATTATTGGTTAAAAAAAACTATATTAAAGTAAAATATATATTTTTAATAATATTAATTATAAACTAAAAAACATTGCATCCCTCACCTATTCACAAAAATCACTCGAGTCACCCTTGGAAAGGGTTATTGTTATCCATAATAAACATCATTGGTCTAGAGGGTATTTGGTGTTAACTATGGGACTCATCTGTCCATTGTGGCTGTTCGTAGAGTGACATCTCAACCATTCAAAATTAAAAAAAAAATAAAAAAATTAATTTTATTTACCTTATATTTTGTCCGAAGCCATTAATGGAAGAAACTAAATCAAAATTTAAATATAAAATCCATTGTTATATTTAAAATTACACTCCCGTGATAAAAAATGTGACCATGGTGAAGTAGGTTAACCAGGTTAGCTTGCAAGATGATAATACAAGGGAAAGAATGCATGGAATAAGAGAAGCGTAGCAACCATTATAGGAATAGCGGTGGTTGCCTTAATAGTAGTTTTTGGGATTCTGATTTTGTTTGGATTTACTAGAGATCTAAGATTCCTAATGAAGAATGGAAACCAGGAGACAATAGACTAGATTCTTTGGAAAGGTCTACCAACACATCTAGAAGGTAAAATAAGGTATCCTACTTGACCATATACCGAATTATTTTTAGATTGGAAATTTTAGCTTGTTTTGAATCGTGTCCAAATGTATCTTTTACAATTTACAAAGAAAGTTGACATCATCATTTTGGTGTATATAACAAATTAATAAATCCAAATACATGTTATTAGCTTTTGAAGCTATAAACTAAAAGGAAATACAGTCACAAGTAAGGAAATAAGAATGCAATGATATAACTATACTAATGGAAATATAATAAGCAAGTAAATAACATGAGAAAATTTTAAAATCACTCATGCAATAGCCATTACTGTAAACTCACTAAAATAGGATCTTGATGCAATATCTCTCTACTAATCTACTAGTGCATGCTATGGATCATTTACTTCATTGAGAGTCACACATATATATACTACTATGTGACTCTTCAGTTTCCTATCCTAAGGATACATGTGCATTCTACATGATAGACACTTGTGCACATATATAACTAACTATGGACACTAGATGTCCTTTTACATCTAGCACATTCTAACACTTGTGCATATTCTACTTCTTCCACAAGTAACCTAAGATAAACTTCTATTCTAGTAATGTACCAAATTTGGTACATTTACATATACCTAAATAATGCAATATACTCTAACACCCCCTGTATTACATTATTTAGGTATTGAAGACTATAGTCCTCAATATGGATCTTGATTTGGTTTAATATTCAATCTTTAATTTTAACTGTCATGGTTGGATAAATATTTTGTCTACCTTTGGATCAATGTATCAGAGTTACCTTTGGGTTACTACCTCTAGGCCACTACCACTAGTTCTGCCTCTAGGTCACTACTTATAGGTTGCTACCTCTAGGTCACTACCTCTAGGTCATTACCACTAGATCACTGCCTCTGGGTCATTACCTCTAGAACTCTACCTCTCGGTCACCTCTAGATAATCACTATCTCTAGTCATCTACTAGAATACTCATAAGGCTATTTCCTCTATAGGATCATCACTACAAATGATTCCATTGCTTTCACTATAGGTTACCTTCCAAGCTATTCTTGGATCATGATCATTTATTTTATATTTCTTCATGATAAGATTAACATCATTTAATGAACTTTGATTCTTTATCATGCTTGATTTTTTTTGCTATGTTCCTTTGATGTAGGCTACATTATGACTCCCTAGATAATATATTTAGAGTTTTGTAAAGAACTTGAATCTGTCAAATGATTTTCAGTGCAATATATTTTTATAGTATGTTTAGCTTTCTTAGTTTCCTTGAAATTGAATCCCTTTTATATCCCAAATGTTCAACTTCAATATATTGCCTTACTTTTCCCTATCAACTAGTAAGTATAAATTTGAAGAAGTAAGTAGAAATTTGAAGATAATTTGATAATGCAGCTTCAAGTTTTGATATTCTTTTCCTTCGAGACCTTTTAATTGGATTCCTAATATCTCATGAATTAGTATAAGAGACTAATGTAAAGTGCAATTTCTAACTCTTTAATCAATACTATGAAGAACTTTCAATGGTTTAGTCTTCTAAATTCTAATGATCTAAATTTGGTGTAGTATTCCTTATACCTTACTAATTTGAAAATTTAGAAACTAATAATACTCAAAAAATAATATTTCAATTTTCTAATTTCCAAGAAAATAAATTTTAATATAATACTCGTTATATCTCCCTAGTTTGGAAATTTAGAAATGATAATATTTGTAAAATAAGGTGTTAATTATGCAAGGTAGAAATTCTTATTTCTACTAATCTAAGTATTTGCAAATAGCATAAGATAGATTTTTTGTTGATTGGATTTTTAAATAATAATATATCTCATGTTTTAAGCCCCTTATTTCTCCTATCAATTAATACCCTTATATCTCCTTATTCTATTAAAATTTTACTCTTAAGATTTTATTCAAATCAACCTTGAGCAAGATTAAAGGAACGTATAAAATTTACCATCATAGGCATTGTTTGACCATACCATCTTCTTGCAACGTCCCTAATTGCCTAATTTTTTTTTTCCCTCCACATGACGAATGAAATGGCCACTCCAAGTGCTTAAAGCCTCTTCGCATTAAATCTCCCACCTGTGAGCATCTTGTTTCATAGAAACTCTTAACCTCAGGTTTGATATTCCTCCATGCACAAATGTGATAACATCTAAGACTATTCAATGACTCTCAATCCTTCGAGTGATACATTGTATGTATTTGTTGGCACCTTCAATGTGTGCTTTCCTCCAATGTTTCTTCGTTGTGTGACTGAAGGTATTGTTAATAGACATTATGAGTGGCAGAATGTTATGCGGTCAAGAAATCCTCCTAGTATTGTAAATTTCACAATGTTCTAGCAAGTGGATCCTAAGAAATGATGGTTATCTAATGAGCACTAAAATTAAACCCTTAGAAGGTCTTCTCCAACTTGGGTAAGCGTATAACGATAGTGTGCTACTATAACGGCTATTCACTATAATAGTTGATAATTGATGTCCTTTTGTTCAATGTTTGTTGGTGGTTGAGATTGTTCTCCACATGACAACTATTCAGTATATGATAATGATTGCGAATAACTTAGGCTTGATGAAAATTATGTTTTTGATTCTACCTATGAGTGATCGATGTGCGTATTCTTCAAGAAAATTGCTTAATATTTGATCTTCACACAAAACTGTCTCATTGTGCTATGAAATCGCTTAATTTTTTCTTTGCTATTTAGCGTGTGCTCGGTTGGTGTAGTAAAATTTGTCTATCCTATAATCTTCATAACAACATGGACCTCAAAAATCACTCTCTTCAACTTGATGAAAGATAATGATGGTTGATTGATAATACGACAATATTAATGGTGTGTCTCCTCCTAAAGTTGCACTGGCGTAATGGCTATGAGATATTTATCTTGTGGTAACAGCTTCTTCAAGTAATGTCTTCGAAGTACCTTGTAATGGCTATCTTTTAGGCATGAATCAAAGTGATCTTCGATTGCCCATTTGCGTTCCTTCTTCTACAGTGTGGTAAGTGTCATGAAGACAACAATATCTTTTGCAGTCTCCTTTGCAACTAACTTCCTAGTGAATTTTACTTTGAACTTGCACTCTCATCGAGAAATGTGTATGATGATATACATTTGTGGCTCCTTGATATTTCGATCGATAAATTTACCAATGGTCCTCTTGCAATGTTGCTTATCATCCTCTTCCTCACCAGTGGCCCAAGAAAATGGATCATTCTATGATGTCTCAAAAAAACATAGTTCTTCTTATGGGGAAACCCTTGCAGGGGAATCTTGTCTGTAATGCTCGGTAGTGCTTGGTCTGGTCTACAAACTCGCATCAAACAGTGATGGTTCAAAACCTATTGGAAAAGAAAGAACCCAAAAAACCAAAAAAGGGTTTTCAATGCAAGGCCTATTTTTTTTTCTTAAGCCCTTTTCACAATATCAACCAAATTTTCAAAGTTCCCTAGTGACTTAGTATTTTAAACCCATCAAAAAAAACTTTAGAGTTAAGCATATTTAACTAGAGTGGTTCTGGGATGGATGACCTATTGGGAATTTTTTAATTTTTGTACCTTCTTTGTGGTTTTCTTTATTTCTAATCGAGTTAATCATAACTATGATTTAACCATGATACAATGTTAGTTTTTGAAGCAATAAACTAAAAATAAATATAATCACAAGTGAAGAAATAAGAATACAATAATATAACTATGCTAATGAAAATCTAATAAGAACTTAAATAACATGAGAAACTTTTGAAATAACTCATGCAATAGCCATTACTATAAACTCACAAAAATAGAAATTTGATGCAATATCTCTCTACTAATCTACTAGTGAATGCAATGGATCATCCACTTCATTGAGAGTCATTTATATAGATCCATCCACTTCATTAAGAGTCATTTATATATATTAGTATGTGACTCTTCACTTTTATACCCTAAGGACACATGTGCATTCTGTGTGATAGACACTTGTACACATGTACAACTAACTACAGACACTTTTATTTTTACATATAATACATTCTAACACATGTGTATATGTTACTTCTTCCTCAAGTAACCTAAGATAAACTCCTAGTTTAGTAATGTACCAAAGGTGGTATATTTACAAATACCTTAATAATGTAATATACTCTAACAGATATTTGGCAAACAATTGAAAAAACTAACATTTGGTATATGATAATTAATCCCTTTTAGAAATAGAATCCAAATGCAAACATTTAGTTATCATCAATATTTATTTGCATTGGTTTTGTCTACATAAAAAATTATCCATTTACTATCATTTTAAGATTGTTAGTGTCTTTTGAACAAAGATTTTTTATTTATGAAAGTCAAAGCAAGGAATATAGTACCATTTTAAGATCCAGGTTCAAACCTTTGGGGTGTCATTTAGCAAAGAAAGTAGTCAGATTTGAATCCTCTAAGTGCATGCAATATGGACAATGATGGTACAAACACTGAGCAACTGATGACGGGTCAACAAAAAATAAATAAATAAGAGTTATAGAGGGAAGCCCTAATATTTAAACCCTACTTGATAACAGAAAAGGACTATGGATGTAACTGATTTCCTATATAAGGACTATGGATGCAACTGATTTCCTATATACCAAACAAAAAAAACCACAAAAAACATAGTGCCACTTTCGAAAATTCAGAGTTGCCACCCATGGGACATGCCATTAAAAGTCTTTTGAATGGAATAGGTTTGCCCTTGTCCAAAAGACACTATGGAAGTCAAGTCAAGGTAGGTGGTGACAACAATAAATTGATAAATATTAGTTTTTAATAAAACTTTAATTATTAATAAATAAATAATGATTTTTAAAAATATTTATAAATACTAAATTAATTACTTGTTTATTGTTTTTTAATTTATATTAATTGCTGTTGTTTTTTAACAATATAAAGATATATTATGTAGTTTCATCTGGATTAAATGTTTAATAATTTAAAATTATAACATTATATTTATATAAGATTAACCTTATTATTTATTAGAATTTATGAGTTAAAAAGAATAATAAAAATTTAAAAAATAAATCAACGTTTAGTTTTCTGCTACGCCATTATATTCATGGTTACATCATTATGTCTTATTGTGTATAAAGGGTGTTTAGTTTCCTTTACCTCGTTATGTTCATGGTTACATCATTATATCTTATTGTATATAAAGTGTGTTTCTTGGGAGTGTGAGAACCTTTAAATTTAAATAATAAATCATTTATTTGTAAATAATATTTTAAAAATATATAGTAATATCCCAACCTTTAAATTTAAATAATAAATCATTTATTTATAAATAATATTTTAAAAATACGTAGTAATATTAATAATAATTTTATAAAATCTTTTAGAATGAAATATTTTGTTAAAAAAAAATCGTGTCTTTACCAACTCTCCTCAATATACTTATACAAAAGAATCTACATATCCTTTATATACTTATCTATCATAGATCATGTACACTTAAACATTTATATTATATTTCCCTGTATACTTAAATTGGATCGCCGCGAACCGCTCTAATCCCGAGAGCATAAGTCCTTTGTGTTCCCATGCCTGCATCAACGTCCGCTATGAAGATGTTGCCGGACTCGTCAACCGAAAAGTCGGTCTGTTCAGATGGTTGTTCATATTTCGGAGCTGGAACGAGTGGTGGGCTTACGATTCCTCGTCCAAGGCCATCACTATTGTCTGGACAAAACGAATGCTGCAACTTATTGTCTGGACAATCTCAACATCACAACGCCATTCAGTTCTTCTTCCGAGTCATCAACTGTACGGGGGAAATTACACAACAATGGATTATAGAAGACGACGATAAAATCAGAAGTGCTCTGTTGTCACACAGCAGAAAAGCTCTCTATCTTCAGGCAATCCTAGAGACGGACAAAAAATCAGTGGCGAAGCTGTTTTCTCGGCCCAGCACAGCCGGAGGATGTCCATTTGTACTTCACATTGATTCTCGTCCCTACAAATGGAATCCTTTTGTCAGAAAAAATGGCAGATATTCCTTCTCCCGGCGATCCTCCCAACCTCGTTTCTAACGGCGGTTTCGAGGTTACCTCTATCTCGGATCCTACATCTACTGGAATGATCACCATTGAGCAGGGAGGGCCCCACTTATGTTATTGGAGGGTGCGTGATATCAATATTGATGGCGTGAAACTTTCCGTCGTTAGCGGCGGAAAGGACGGGTGGTATACGCAAGAGGGCTCCAATAGTTTACTGCTTGGAGCAGATGATCTTCAAGGTGACGCCACTCTCATTCGCACCAAGCCACGTGAAAAATATACGCTTTCATTTTTGTTGGCTGGATATTCGGTAAGTCCCTGTGCGAAGCGAGAGAAAACAATCAGAGTTGAGCTTTCTCCATCTAATAACTCGTTGGGTCTTTTGGCCAACGAGACATATTTGTTCGATTCAGAAGGTAAAACTCAGACTAACATGGGATGGGAGCTCATGTCTCTGGGTTTCGGTGCAACAACTGAATTCACAAATCTCACATTCATCAACAGCATGGACGCCAAAACTTTAACCGTGGTTAAGCAGGTTAAGTAGAGTTATGTAATCATGAGAGACTTTGTCATTATGTAAGAAAGAGATATGAAAGGTTTTATCTCTTGTAAGTTTGAAGACAGCAAAATTCAGATGCATTGAAGAGTCTTATGTAAAATTATATATTGAAGACAAAACTTAATGAATTTGTTTGAAGAATGATATTTAATTAATACAGCTTTTTGTTTTGTGCAACATTGGTGCTATTATAGGTTCGAGGTGTAGACCAATTGGTTCATCCCACCCCCCCGGGGGGGGGGGGGCCGGGGGCCCCCCCCCGGCCCCCCCCGCCCCGCCCCTCCCCCCTCCCTCTCCTTTCTCCCGCGCAGAATGGTTTGTGTGTTTGTGGGGTGGGGGGGGGGGGGGGGGGGGGGGGGGGGTCCGGGGGGCGCGTGCGGGGGGGGGGGGGGGGGGGGGTGGCCGCGGCGCGGCCACACGGCGCGCCCGCCCCCCGGGCCCGGGCGCGCGACCACACCCCCAATTCAATTCAAAAAAAAAAAAAAAAAACATTGGTGCTATTATTATTGAATGAGATTATATGCATGAGATTATATGATCTTGAGAATTATACCACTGTGAGATTCGGATCCATTTACTAATAGTAGTGTTAGAGCCTTGTTAGTGAAAGTTATTTTTAGTTCAACCATCTAGGAAGAAGAGAATGCAAGGGGATGAGAGAAAGAGAGTTACTCGAGTTGAGAAAAAAGACAACATGAGATTGCAAGCAAACGATTGGAAAATATTCGAAGGAGAAATTTAGAAGAGAATGTGAGAGGATGAGAGCTACTAGAGTTGAGGAAGGAGAGAACATGAGTTTGGAGAAAAAAAGAGAAGGAAGAAAAAAAAAAAAAAGGAGAAAAAAAAAAAAAGGAGAAAAAAAAGAGAAGAAAGGAAAGAAAGAGAAAGAGAGAAAAAAAAGAGAGAGGAAAGAGAAAAAAAAAAAAAGGAGGAAGGAAAAAGGAGAGAAGAAGAAAAAAAACAAGGGAAAAAAAAGGAGAAAAGGGGAAGAAAAAAAAAAGAAAAAAGGAGAAGAGAGGAGGAAAGAAGGAAAGAAGAAAAGAGAAAGGAGGAGAGGGAAAGGAAAAGAGAAGGAGAGAAGGAAAAAAGAGAAGAGAGAAAGAGAGAAAGGAGGGAGGGAAGAAGGAAGAAAAAAAAGAGGAAGAAAGAAAAAAGGGAAGAAGAAGAAGGAGAGAGAAAAGGGGAGAGGAGGGAGGGGAGAAAGAAAAGGGAAGAAGAAGAGAAGAGGAGGAGAAGAAAAAAAAAAAAAAGAAGAGAGAGAAGGGAAGAGAAGAGGAAAAGGAGAGGGAAGAGAAGGAAGAAAAGAAAAAAAAGAGGCAAAAGAAGAAAAAAAGGAGAAGAAAAAAGAAAGGGGAAGAGGAAGAGGAAAGGAGAGGAGGGAAGCGTAGCTAATTGGAGAATTTTTTATTTATCTATGGAGAAACGTCTAAAAGGAAGGTATGAGTTGAAGCCATATCCAAAGGCAAACATTTATAGAACAAAGCTTGCGTAAATGTTAGACAAAGTAGAGGAACATGTAAAATATTGGAACTTGAGCATAGTAAGATTGAGTTTGAAAGGATGTTGAAAGCTTGGAACCTAAGCACAATCACACTATGGCCAAAAGGATATCAAAATATTGAAACCTAAGCATAAAAAGAGTGAGTTCAAAGGGACATCGAGAGATTGGAACCTAATCGAGCATACAAGGATTGAGAAGCATCATAAGGATGTGAGCATTATACTGAGTCTCAAAGTGGACGAAGTAGACAACATTGGAGTTGTAGTAGAAATGATGGCATAAAAGTAACACTTGAAATATGGTTTCAAAAGGAAGACTTAGAATGTGGGTTGGATGCCCTAATGCAATTAACATGGTAGATGAATTGAATGGTAAACATGGCACCATATTATGGTATATTTTTGACTTTATAATTATTAAGGAAGAATGACACATTTGATTAAAGTAAATATTTTAGGCACATTGTTAATTTGAAGGGAATATTTTATTTTTTGAGATTAGTTGCTTAGGAGTTATAAGGTGTTTTTAATTAAAGGAACAAAGTATTGGTAGATATAAGTGTTTTTAATTAAGGGAATATCTTCTAGCTCAAAGATATCACAACTTTATTTATTTCCATAAATATGTTTATGGAGATGTTGTCTACACTTGGAATAGTATGAACTCTATTGTTGTCAATTACTTTTTCAATCCTTTTTCTATTGTACCTCTTAACTTGACTTCTCAACATACTATTCTTCAAGCGATCCAAACTCATCACTTTTGAGAACTCTATTTTTATTGGTCTAGTTACTATTAATGAGCTTCAACAAGTGGTTTTTAAAAAGCAAAAAGAAAAACCATGGGTCTTGATGGTTTTCCCATTGAGTTCTGCCAAGAGTTCTGGATTATATTTGATGATGATTTATTAGAGGTGGTGGAGGAAGTTAGGAAATCCAAAGAAATTTTGAAGGTTATAAATAAAAACCATATAGCTGTTATCCCAAAATCTCAAGAAGTAGATAATATATTAGCTTTTAAACGTATAGTTTTGTATAACGTTCTTCTCAAAATCATTACAAAAATCATGACGAAAAGTTTGAAGCCTCTTTTACATAAGATTATTTCCCCTAAACAAGGGGGTTATGTGGAAGGGCATAAAATAGTGGATGAGATAGTTTCTAGTCAAGAAGCCCTCCATTCCATGGAAATACAAAATTCTCCATCTATTTTCATTCATGTAGACTTATCTAAAGCTTATGATAGAGTGGATTGATACTTCCTTATCAAAGTTTTGAGGTAATTTGACTTCTCTTAGGATTGGATGGAGTAGATTATGGGATGTATCTGTTTGGTGTCATAATATGTTCTTATCAATGGTGGGTCTTCTTAGTTGTTTCCAGTTTCTAGAGGTGTTAGGCAAGGTGACCTCGTCTCCCCTTATTTATTCCTCATTCTTGTTGAATGATTGGGTAGGACTATAACCAAAAACAAATAAAATAAAACCCTTGAGGGAGTAACAATTGCTCATGGAGCTAGATCTATTTATCATATTGAATTTTTTTATGAGTCTACTCTATTAGGCAAAGCTACAATTAAGGAAGGTTCTAAAATTAATTAAATCATTAGTTGTTTTTGTAATGTTATCGGAAAATTGATCAATAAAAATAAATCTAAAGTCATTTTCTTTAACTACTCTACTAGATAGGAATCCATGGTCTTGTATAAATTAATATATAAGAAGACCTCTCTTTAGATCACGTATTTAGGCATTCCTATCAATATTCAAAGACAAAAAAACTAGAATTAGTTATTGAACAGAGTTAAGAAAAAAAATTGAAAGTGAACCAATACGTGGCTTTCATTTGGGGTAGAATTACCTTGGTTAAATCAATCCTTCAAGCTATACCTATATATCTTTATGCTATGTTGAATATCCTAAAGTTAGTTCTTCAAGAATTGGATCAAATCAATCATTGATTCCTCTAGAGTGGTACTAAGGAGAAAAGAAAGTGGGTCTTGGTGAAATGGGATACTCTATACCTTCCAAAAAATGAAGGGGGGTTAGGATTCTGGTATGCTATTAATAAAAATAAGGCTTTAGATGCTAAAATGTATTGGAGTATTTTGCATAAACCTCATGCTATTTGTGCAAAAAAAATTGTGCTAAATATGTTGAGAACAAAAGTCTTGAAGACCTTGTTTTCTATCACTTGCCTACTAAAGGTTCTCCCATTTTATTGGTTATTAACACTGGTGAGGATTTGATTAAGAAAATGTTATTTTGAATCATTCATAATGGTGACTAGGTAAATTTTTGGATAGATTCTTGGGGAGGCCACTAGCTTTTGATAACTCAATTTCTTGATTGGAGGTCTTGGATGGAGGAGCTTCATCGAGCTAACTGGATATAGGTAACTAATTACTATTTGTACCATACTAGTAATTTGGAGGTTGATAGATATTGGATCCTGGTTGAGTACTGGACTATTAAAATACCAAAAAGACAAATAAAAGATATCCAAAGCATCCTTCATATGATATTTCTCTCTTGGTCCTATGATAAAAATTGCTTTCAATGGAACAATGCTATGAAGAATGAATATTTAGTTTCTCAAGCTTATTTGACCTTATGTCATAATAATCCCAACCAATCATATTACATATTTACTCAGTTGTGGGATCAAAATCTCTGGCCTAAGGTGAGGTTCTTTACTTGGATTTTATTGCATCATAGGGTGCTTACTAAGTAGTAACTTATGAAACATGGTTTCCATGGCCCGTTTATATGTAAAATCTGAAAACTCTAAGTCATATGTTTATTGAGTGTACCTTAGAATGTGATCTATGGAGGAAAATGACCATATTACTTGGCTTACAGTGATCCATTTTTTTACTTTTGAACAACTTTGGAGGGATTGTCCTCATTAGGAGGATGTTGGTCATTTAATTAGGTAGTTGGATAGGTTCTAACATTCTGCCTTGGAATATTTGGAAGGAAAGAAACAATTGAATATTCAAATAGGAAAGAAAGCACATTCACTATATCTGATAGAATACCATTGCCAACTTAGTTGAATTAGTCCAACAAGTCCTTCATCACCCCAAGAACTCCCACAAAATATGGGATCAAGTGATACAAATATTAAATATTAACTCTTCCAAGAGCAACCAACTTAAAGGGAATACGAGTAATCGAAATATGGATAGAACAAGGAATTGGCAGCCTCTTCCTAATAATTTTGGAAAATCCAATATTGGAGCCTCTAGGGGGAACTCTATAAAAGATAGTGCAAAAGGAATTGGCAAACTTTTATATGGTTCTCTGGTTTTCACTTTTGCTAAAAAATTGGGTATAATTTCTAATAATTTTACTGAGGGGTATGGTATCGTTAAAGGCCTTTGAGAGGCTTCTAAGGTTGGATGGAAAAAGGTGCTAGTTGAATTTGACTCTCAAGTCATGATTGATTTGTTGAAAAGTCCAAGAATCGTAAGTATGATTGGAGATTCAAAAGAATTATTAAGAAGATTCAATTGATCCAGATGAGATTTTTAAAAGTTGAATACAATCATGTGGTCAGAGAACATAATAGGAGTGTTGATGTTTTAGGTAATTGGGTATTGAATAAAGGTGATATTACTTACTATGGCCACCCTCCTAGATTGTGGTATTCACAAATAAGGGAAACTCTTCTTTCTATCCTTTGTTTTGATGTCTCCAGCACTAGAGGTACCTAGTTCTTTTTTACTTTATTTTTGTTTCTCTTTTATTTGCTCAAGGAATTCTAGTTCCCTTGCTCAGACTATTCATTCTTATGTTTGCTATGTTGAATTTTCCTTAATAGCCTGTTTACCTAGAAAAGCCATAGTTGTAGTATGTTTTTTAGTTTTCAGTGGGTGTGTTGTTTTATATTGTTTTATTCTTTGTGTTTTTTATAATTTCTTTGTGTTTTTTATTTATTTTTGTGTTTTTTTTTGTTTGTTTTATTTTGTGTGTGTTTGTGTGTTATTTTATTGTTTTTTTTTTGTTTTTAAATGCTTTTTGGTGTTTTGTGTTTGTTTTGTTGTATTTTATCATTTTTGTTTTTTTTTGTTTTTTGTGTTTGTTAGTGTTTTATGTTTGTTTTTTCATATTTTAGGCATGATATTTGAGTGTGCTAAATGGGGTAGACCAGGTGTGAACCCTAGGTATTTTTGGTGGAATAGATACCCTTGTCTCCTAAGAACTGACCCGAAAGTGGTATCCCAATTGGGATGTTTTCCACATACAAAAATATATATAAGTTATTTAGAAGGAATTTAAATAATGAATTAAATGGGAGTTATAAGGAATTGAAGTTGATTATTTGAAAGAGGAATTAATTGAAATTATGAAATTAAAAATTAGGAAGACATAACAAGAAATTTAAAATTTAAAATTTGAAATTGGTTAATAGAAATATTTTTTAAAGGAAGAAGAGTTAAAATTGGTTGATTTAAGTTGAATAAAATATTATAATTTGAAATAAGAAGAATACTATGGAAAATTAAGGGATTGATTCAAAGGACAATAAATAATTGAAGAAATAAAAGTATTTAAAAAATAGTTCAAAGGACAAATCAACATGGAAGAAACTATTCAAAATATATTCTTAGAGGATAGTGAGGATATGTTGGAAAATCTAAAACAATCACTACACCAAAAAGGATCATTAAGGTCAGTTATTCAACCACCATCTACGAGGGCATCGTAAGACTTCTGTATCATATGATGAAGTTTAAAAACCACCCTATTAAGGTCTTTTAGGGTAGTTAAAAACTTCCTTTAAAACCACCTTAATAGACCCTAAGAGGATGGTTTTAATAGACCCTATTAAGGTCTATTAGGGTGGCTTAAATCTACCCTAACACACCCTAAGAGGGTGGTTTTAAATTTCCCTTTTAGGGCTAAGAGTGTGGTTTAAAACCACCTTCTTAGACCCCTAAGAGGGAAGTTTAAAACCACTCTCTAAGACCCCTAAAAGGACAATTTTAAACTACCCTATTAGCTTTAAGAGGGTGGTTTTAAACTACCCTCTTAGCCCTAAGAGGGTGATACTGAATCACTCTCTTAGGGCTAAGATGATGGACTAAATGGGTGGTATAAATCTGCCCTCTTAGACCCCTAAGAGGGTGGTTTTAAACCACCATCTTAGCCCTAAGAGGTCTTAGACCTAAGAGGGTAGTTTAAACCACCCTATTAAGGCTAAAAGTGTAGTTTAAATATACCCTATTATACCGCTAAGATGGTGGTTTTAAACCTCCCTCTTACGGTCTTATATACATGCCATACTCATTCAAATAATCCACCAATAACTTTGTAAAAATACTAATAAGAATCTCTACTTCAGGTGAACTACTTGATTTAGGATAGTTGAAATCTAGCTTGATGTAAGTCTTTGAAGTGAAGAACATTGTGTCTAGTTTGTATCACAACCATGAAAATTTATATTTTCACAGTAACACAAGATGCTTGACCTATTTATCATTATTTAAGGATTTGTTAGGTCCATGCAATCAAGGAATGACAGGCTTATGAAGCCTCATCGGAAGGCCTACCAACAATAGAAATAAATGATATAAAGCTAAAATATGTTTGTGGGGTATTCTCTACAACCTTTTCCTCCACATGTTTGAGATACAAGTTAGTAGGTATAAACACATTGGGTGAAGGTAATCACAATTTAGCATTTGGTTGTGAATTTTTCCATTCCTGCGTAAAGTAGACAATCAAGATTTCTGTAAAGGAAAATAATTGGAAATAGATTATCCATCAATATTGAAATCATATCATTTTTACTTTCTATGGAAAAAACACATAATGAGGACAAAACACTGATCGAGTTCACCTTATTTGGTCTTATGCCAAATGAGCTTTAACTAACTAGCAAATAAAAATCAATAGCCTACATCAATCCCAATTTTCACATAGACCACAACATTTTAAATTGTGCTATTTAATTTACTCTTTCTATAGACACAAAATCAACCTTTTATCATCCTCCAATAAACTATGCAACACTAATTCAACCTTGATTTTCTCAATGGAGAATGCGGTTCTATACAATGGTCTAGTTTCATTTGTTTGACCTTCAAATTGTTTTGATGCCCAAAATAATTTTTTCACAGAAGAATAATATTTTAGTGTAGTAACTAGTTATCCCTTGCTCTAGAAACTATTTCAAAACGGGCATAAAAGAAATTATAAAATAAAGATACTTCTCAAACCAAAAGAGAATTACAATATCTAACAATGTACCATAATTCAATAGAATGCACTAATTCTTGTAGATATCAGAATTGGTGTGGTTGTAGCTAGCATGGAAAGAGACGTTGATTGGGTACGTTGGGCATTGTGTATGTGATACAAGTACCATATAATAAACTGTTAATACAAAATATATTCAAATTCATTTATAATTTGCTATTGTTATTGTATGTTTTCTGTATGTATTCTCATTGCTAATCATTGTAGAAGGTAGATTTGTAGATTTATTTATGTAGAAATAGAATTGAATTTTAGTATGTTAAATCTTATTTTTACATATTCACACCTATTTCAATATGTTAGACCCCATTGAATAGAGAATTGATAAGAATTGCATTATTTAGCAATGAACAAAAAGGTATTCATATTACAATATTTTTATGTGATGTTACCACTTACCATAGAACATAGAATAGCCATCAATGTATTGTCATGTAATTATAGGTTACTAAAGTAAGATCAATCATTTTCCTGATATGTTCAATTCCACAATATGGCTTCCACTCCCATTAGGTCATTTACTCATGATCTAAAATACATTACTCTAAACTACAAGGTGTACATATACACCATTGCAACTAGCATTCATGGTGCAATTGGAAAAAGTATGCATGTGTTAGAAAAACATTATAGTGACCAAAAATGGAGAGTATATTGATCCATTGTTGAAAGGAATGGTAGTAAAAAAAATCGATAGGATGATTATGACAAGAAGGAATGTTGAAGACATGAGTTTTCTAAATATTTTTGAATAGTTAACAAGTCAATAGTTTTTGAGCACTAATAATTCAATAGTTGCAATTAAAGTATTCCTCTTGATGTTTAACTTCACTTGACCCAATTGTAGTTTCATATTTACCAAATTTGGAAACCAATTTTAAATACAATAAAGATAAATATATTGGGTAGATACAATAAAATATTTTTTTAAGTTTAAATTATTGAAACATCATCATTTGGGCATGTGAAATATAGCCTCCATTTTCTACTTTACTCACATGGATAAGGCATTACTTAAAATAATTTTTATATAGAATTCAAGTATCTCTAGGAGAAAACACAAATGAGAAGATATGAGTATATATTTCCATGAAGAGATAAATTAGTACATGCACATAAAGTATAGGCATCATATACCTAGAATAAAGAGCAATAATAATCAAGATGTAAATCAAATTGTAAGAAAGGTAAATAGAATATTTGAAATAATTAATGCGGTAATAAGTGATGACACCAAGTGGTAATCAACATGAAATTATACTTGCTTGGAATTACTCAAAACAAGTTGATCCAAAACCATTTGAATTATAACTGGATTGAACTTGGAAGGTAAAGAGGAAGCTACCAACCAATATTCTACTGGATATAACTGAGCATTGAACACATCCATTTTGAATAAAAATAATCATCATCTAATTTCACCTTTGGAGGCATTATGCTTTTTCAAAAATATTTAAATTCTCAATAAACATTTGGTAGATCCATCAACATTGAAATAGTTGATAAAATGTTGGATAAATTATTTTAAAGCTAAAGCATTATGTATTATTTAGAGGATTGGCCTTGTAATTATTTGTTGGAATTTATGGATTAAATGGAATAACAAGTTTTTTTTAAATAAATATTAAATCATGCCCAAGTTTGAAATTGTATTAGTGCCTCTCTTGTAAAATATCTACAAATATGGTGCTCATCATAGGAAGTTTTAACTGCAAAAAAATACATGTTAATATCTCGGATACAAAATTTGAGCATAAATGGAAGAGTCATCTATAACAATGGAATTAAAATAAAGGATCTACTACAATGTATGGTAAAATATAAATGTCCAAAAATTAGGTTTATCAAAATTAATTTGTATGGTGCTTCTAAAGGAAATCCAAGAAAATTTGGTGGAAGGTGGTGTTTTTAGAAATCATGAAGGAAAAATTCTCCTCACTTATTTGAAATCATATGGACCTTCAACTAACAAGTATGCAAAGGCTAGGGTACTTCTTATAGGGATTAAAATTATAGTAAAAAAAGGATGGAAATATATTTCAATTTAGGGGGACTCACAAATTATCATCAATGCTATTAACAAAAATGGATATGGAGACTAGATAAGAAATAATATTATTTTTGATGCTCATCATCTATTACTAGATGCAATCTCGTGACATTGTGAGCATATTTATAGAGAAGGAAATAGAGTGGCTAATAACTTGGAAAATTATGGTATTGGTCTTCATCTCAATGAAATTCAAAATTTAGAAGATAACTAGCCAACTGAGATTTTATATCTTAATAAAAATGATGTAGCACTTTGAGGAAGTTGAAGAATATATTTAAGAGAAAAAAGAAATGAAAAATTATAATAAAAAGGTATGTTGTATAAAATGTAATATTTTGGTATTTTGATGGGAGTGATCCCGAATAGAAGCCACATCTAACCTATTAAAAAATAATTCATAGTGAACAACATTGAATTGTATCCTTTACTAATATAAACTTTAGGTATATAATATAAATATTTATAATATATTGTTTATGAACAATGATATTATGTATATAATACATGTTATCAAATCTTTGTATTATGGATAAGATTTAAAATTTACACTAAATACACATGAAAAATATTTACAAAATAGACACATGGTATATATCAAGAATATAATTGTAATTATATTGGAATAGATTGATAAAATTTAAACTAAAAAATATAACTTAAGATTCAAATAAAACATACTAGCTAGGATGATTTTATTCTTACACCATGCATTGGTTACATTGCTCAATAGTCCATATTTCGGTCTATACCATCCATTCTTACCTACAATCATACACCATAAAATTGGATAACCTATGTGAATGTTTTTTAGTAAAATAGTCATAGATCCCAATATCTAGGATCTTAATCAATCAAAAAATCAATTCATAGAAATATTTGATCAATATGAATCAATAGCATTTATGACATAAAAACAATATTTCAATATAGAATTCACACAATAATATTGATCAAATATACAAGACTTGAATTCAAATTGCATTTTATTTCAATAGTGTTTCTTGATTACAATACTTGGTGTTTTATCTAATACTTGACATCAGGGTTATGCATAAGGGATCGCCCCCAAAATATATTTATAAAAAATTGGTGAATTAGTTTCAAAATCTAGGTGAATAGTTTTGAAACACATGTAGAAGGTTCACTATTATTAGGGGTAATGTTGAAAATTTAAACTTAAAATGGTCAAATTATTATAAAATTGGGGCGAATCAACCCAAAAAAAATTACACCCAGAAATTTTTGGCTAATGGACCTTGGTCAAGGGTCCCATATATTAGCCAAATCCTAATTTTAGCCAATTTTGCGAAAATAGCCACTATGCATAACCCTGCTTGACATATCCAAGAGATGCACACATGACTCTTGACTTACTTATATGACACATACTTTAGAATGTAAATATCCTTGTAGCTAAAAATTATCATTTCTTTTGTATTTCATTTCATATTCTATGGTTTTGTTGATATATTGTAATATCCACTTTGTGGATTTCCAATAAATTTCTATAGATTATTGGATAACCCTAGAGAGATAATTCACAACCAAAATGGTATTTGTTAAAAGAAGACTACTAATTAGTTATTGATACATAGTAGTAAAAAGTAGTTACGTGTTGTCATATCTTCATAATTGTAGCCATTGATCTATAGGAGTGTATTTAGGTTTACATTTTGTCGTTCTATATATTTGAGTATTTATTTTGCATAATTTTTTATTTTATTGTGATACTATCACATTTTTAATAAATTTCTAAACCATGATTGTAGTATAACATACCTAAGTTTATCATTTCAAAGTATCTTTCTAGATAACTTTTAAAATCATATATTAGAGTATTTGAGATTCTTGTGATTAATATGTCATCAAAATATAGTACAAGAATTATTCTTTTTTACCCAAACTTATTTGTGTAATGAATTAAATCTGATGCACTACTTTTGAAATTGTGTCATAGTAGATAATCATTAACCTTAATATCCAATACTCTAGGCATATGTTTTAATATATATAGTGATTTTTTTAATTTGTAGAACTTTTTTTCTTCTCCTTTGATTAATAAAAACTTGTGTCTAAGTCAAATGTACTTCTTCTTCACGATATTCATTAAGAAATGCACTCTTGACATCCATTTGATGAAGTTTCCACCTAAGTTGTGTTGCTAAGGCAAAAATTGTTAAAATAGTAGGAATTCTTGATGTAGATTCAAAAGCTTCTTCATAGTCAATTTCTTATATTTGAGTATAACCCTTTTCAACTAAGTGTGCCTTGTATCTATTATGAAAACCATCTACTTTATATTTTATCTAAAAGACCCATTTACATCCTACTACCATTTTTCCTTGTGGTAAATCAAATAGATCACATATTTTATTTTTCATTAATGACACATATTCTGATTGCATAGCTATTTTCCACTTTGGTTGTATTTTTTAGCTTGTATATTTGTAGGTTTTACTACTACACTCATTAAACCAATAATTGTTCTTGTCATGTTGTATGCTTGAGGTCTTGTGGTGGTAAGACCTGGTTTTATTCTAGCTTTGAGTCCCTTAAAGTATTTATGTACAATTTTACTTCTTTTGTTTGTTATAACACTATGGATTCTAATTTTTTCATTAAATAATTAAATATATTTGATTCTAATTCTTAATTTGAAGAGTTTTATTCATTTAAAAAAATATTTAAAATAGGCCTTGTATTAATTTTTTAATTTTCAATAAATTTTTTGTTTTATCATTAAAAAACACATTTTTACTCATCTATATTTTCCTTGTGATTGGGTCAATTATTCTATATCTTGTTGAATCATCATCATAACCAATAAATATCCTACATAGTTTTGTTATTTTTTCTTTAGAACATTCATATATGACTTACATCAAAAGAAGGAGCTAAGCCTTTTAGGAAAAATCAAAGACCAATGAATTCGAAGATAGAATATTTGATGAAACAATAACTGCTAAAACTCCTTCAAGCTAAAATAGTATACCCTGTTAAACACTCCACCTGGGTGGCAAACTTGGTACCAGTAAGGAAGAAAAATGGAGATATTAGATTGTGTGTAGATTTCAAAAATATGAACAGAGCATCACTCAAAGATCCTTACCCGCTACCTCAGATTGACCAAATGCTACATACAGTTGCAGGAGTTATGCAGCTCTTACAGTTAGAAGAACAAAGAAAGCAATCATACAATCACAATCGAAGCATATGGCGACATCTTGAAGGATGGTTCAAAAAAAGACAACTTCCAAAAAATTTAGAGTGGGAGACTTGGTTTTGAAATGGAATGTAAAGAAAGCTAAGCCAGGTAACCATGATAAATTCAATGCTTTTTGGGAGGGACCATTTGAAATTGTTTCAGGGAAATAGTTCAATGCTTTCGAGTTGAAAGATCAAGATGGATTGGTTTTTCCCATCATGGTGAATGCATTTCACATAAAGTTATATTTTTGTTGAGAAAGCAGAAAAGGAATTATATGTACAATATAATATAAGTATATTCAAACAATATTTGTAAATATTACCATTTTTTGGCCTTCAAAAAAAAAAAAATTTAGTCGCGACCAATCAGAAGTCGACATTTTTTTTTTGAATAGAGATACTAAGGTATAAAGGGAGTTTTGACGAGGTAATGTTCATGTTTAATCTAAGTGCATTTTCCTGTGTTCTTTGTCTTTCTATGAAATATTCTTCTTACAACTGTGTTGTTGACTCCGTTTCCCAATGGATAAAGGCCTGGTTCAAAATTTTTGCAAGCGAAAAATCCCCCGAAAGGTGCCAAGAAGGTTAGTCAAAAAGTGACTAACTACAGAAAAACATCTGATGCACCTTTTTGCATATTTTCCAAGAAGACCGAAGTGGCCCATATGCTAAAATATCAAAGAAAAAGCAAAACACCACAAGAAGGAAAAAGTGTCGCGATATCGCATCATGTTGCATTTTCGCAGTCCAATGCAAAGAGGAAAAAGTGTCGTGATATCGCGACATGTTGCATTTTTACGGGAAAAAGCAAAGAGAAAGAGCAAGGAGGTAAAAGTGTTGCGATATTGTGACATGTTGTATTTTTGCGGCTAAGAGCAACAAAAGGGAGCAAGGAGGTAAAAGTGTCGCAATATCGCGACATGTTGTATTTTCATAGATAAGAGCAACAAAAAAGAGCAAGGAGGTAAAAGTGTCGCGATATCGTGGCATGTTGTATTTTCGTGGCTAAGAGCAAAAAAAAAGAGCAAGGAGGCAAAAGTGTCACGATATCGCGACATGTTGTATTTTTGCAGCTAAGAGCAACAAAAGGGAGCAAGGAGGCAAAAGTGTCGCGATATCACGACATGTATTTTCGCGGCTAAGAGCAACAAAAAGGAGCAAGGAGGCAAAAGTGTCGCGATATCACGACATGTTGTATTTTCGCGGCTAAGAGCAACAAAAGGGAGCAAAGAGGCAAAAGTGTCATGATATCGTGACATGTTACATTTTTGTGGCTAAAGAGAAGAGAAAGAGCAAGAAGGAAAAAGTGTCGCGATATCGCGACATGTTGCATTTTCGTGGCCAAAAGCGACAAAAGAGAACAAAGAGGTAGAAGTGTCACGATTTCGTGACATGTCGCATTTTCACGATGCAAGAAGAAGAATCAAGCTGAAGACATAGAAATGTCACGATTTCACGACATGTCTCATTTTCACGGTGGGAGGCAGCTAAAGAGCAAAGTAAGAGATGAATGTCACGATTTCATGACATGTCTCATTTTCACGGTGGGAGGCAGCAAAAGAGCAAAGTAAGAGATGAATGTCGCGATTTCACGACATGTCTCATTTTTGTGGCTGGAAGCGGCAGAAGAGCAAAGCAAGAGATAAATATCACGATTTTGTGACATGTCTCATTTTTGCGACTGGAAGCGACAGAAAAGCAAAGCAAGGAAAGAATGTCGCAATTTCACAACATGTCTCATATTTGAAATTGGAAGCGGCAGAAGAGCAAAGTAAGAGACGAATGTCATGATTTCACAACATGTCTCATTTTTACGGCTGGAAGCGGCAGAAAAGCAAAGCAAGGAAAGAATGTCACGATTTCGTGACATGTCTCATTTTCACGGTTGGAAGTGGCAGAAGAACAAAACAAGGAAAGAATGTTGTGATTTCGTGACATGTCTCATTTTCACGGTTGAAGGCGAAAAAAGAGCAAATCAAGGAAATAATGTCGTGATTTCGTGACACGCCAGCTGTAAAGGAATAAAATGTATTTTTGGAAATCAAAGGCATGCACTGACACAAAGAAGTGATTTCTGACATGATTATCAAAAATCTAGGATAGAGCAGGCTTGCCAGATGATTGCAAATGTGACAGGCTCGTATAGAATTTAATCCGTAGAGAAGATATCTAATTCATAGAAGACTTGTGTATTATTAGAAACTCTAGATGATTGCTTGTAAAATAGTAAGATGTACTTAGAAAAAGATACTCTTTTAAGGTATATATAGGTGTGAGTGACCCCAAAAAAATGGTTGGCTCTTGGACGTTTACAATACTGAATGCATGTACTTCGAATACAAGCAATAAAATCACATCTCCCATTGGCTTCTGGTTTATATCATGCAAGTGTATGTATTAATGTTCTTTATTTTTGCTTACAATATTGAATTGTAAATTGAGTTTGTTCTTATATCCGAACTTTCGCAATACATAAATCATATTGTTGGAATGAGAATCTAATATATACGCATGTTAAATGAAATATTAGAAATCATATATGAAATTATATAATTTTTGCATGGAAATGTGTTTAAATGCTTTGGATAGAAGTAAGTAAATTTGTCTTTGTTGTTGTCTAATCCGCACCATAGAAAAGTTCTAGATTAAGCTATATTTCCCTTATCTCTTGTTCCCCTTTTCTCTAAAAAACTTAAAGGAACCAGCCTTCTCTGGATACTAGACAAATGATCTCAAGCAAGATCTGTCTATTCAATGTTGTTAAATTCTAAGGCGCAACACTATTAATCGAAGGCAGATTTTGTTCCAACAATACTCTACCCCTATTCTCATAAGGGTTTGGAGCCAAGCTAGGCCCCAAGCAGGTTACTGAGATAGCAACCCCTATTTGGGGTATGGGGTTTGTAGCCCCCAAGAATGTTTTTGGGGGTTTAAGTTATTTTTTAGACCCATATGGGCATTTTTTATTTAATGTAATGCCAAACCATGGTATTGTAAAACCTCTTCTTTTGTTTTTGGTATATAAAATGACACTTTATTGAGGGTTTGGTAATGTAATATACAAGAAATGTAATTGCAAGAGAAAAGCAAGTGAGGAAGAAACAAAAGGATATTATTGTATTGAATACGATCGAGTTTATACAATAAGGAAATATTCTTGTTGGGATTTTTCCTGAAAGAGTTTTCCAAGATAAATTTTTATGTAATGTGTTATTCTTCTTTGTTTTTATTTTGATTATGTATTTACTACTTTTCTAGATGTAATTTTATCAAGGAGTTATTTCTCTTCATTTGGTATCAGATCTACGTTTTAGCTACCTTGAGATAAATTGATTCTTGAGTGGAAGAGGTGCACAGAAGAATCTTGGCAAAGAAAAAAATACAGGAAGCACATGGTTAGAGATCAAAAAGTTTAATTGATAGAATTTTGAGTTATGGAAACTCAAGAAGGAGGATATATTTGTGGATAAATATCAATGGGTTACGGTCTTGGGAGTACAACTAGTAGGAATGATAGATGATTAGTGGCTAAATATTGATAAGAAGGTAAGGATATCTCTCAAATTGTGCTTATCTAATTTGGTATTACTAAATATATCAACAAAGACCATGAAAAAATTATTTTGGAAAAATTTGGAAGTTCTATATCAAAAAAAGTCACTAGTAAATAAAATTTCTCTAAAAGAAGTTGTATTCTCTCTGAATGAATGATGTTAAATCTCTGAGTAAACATTTGAATATCTTTAATTTTGTGGTAATTCAATTAAACTATATAGATGTAAAAATGTATGAAGATAAAAAGTGTCTTCCTTTACTTCATTAATTGACTCCTAGGATAACCTAGTTATGGTTATCACCACTACTACTTCTACATTAAAAGTAGAGGATACAGTAGGAACATTACTCTATGAAGAAATGAGACAAAAATATTATGAGGATTATCATTAGATGGATGCCTTGGTTGTGAGAGGTCATTATCAAGAAAGAAGTAAAAATAAAACAGGAGAAAGAAAATCAAAATATAGGGGAAAATCTATTGTTCTAGATAAAAGGAAATGCTAGAAGTGTGGTAAAATAGGGCATTATAAAAGAGACTATAGATCTAAAAATATTGATGAAGGAATGT
The DNA here is from genome assembly GCA_028583015.1 of Wollemia nobilis. NCBI lineage: Eukaryota > Viridiplantae > Streptophyta > Pinopsida > Araucariales > Araucariaceae > Wollemia > Wollemia nobilis. The sequence goes on from JAQPPZ010013750.1 coordinate 57,173, forward strand.
TTGTAGAAATGAAGACCACAAATGAAGATTCAAGGGACATATTCATAGTTGCAACATGCTCAAGTGAACACCATGACTCATGGTTGATTAAATCAAGTGCTTATTTTCATATGACTCCTCATAGGGAGGGGTTCTATGAATATGAAAATATAAATGGAGGTGAATTCTTCTTGGGAGATAAATCAACACATAAAATAATAGGTTGAGGAAGAGTCAATTTGAGGTTAAAATATGAAATAATTAAAATCCTTTGTGGTGTGTTGCATATTTAAGGTTTGATAAGGAATATTGTATCCATTAGTAATATGAATGATGTGGGTGTGATTATGGTATTCAATAATAATAGCTACAAGATGGTTCATGGATGCTTAGTGTTAGAAAGAGGATTTTTTTAAGAACTTTGTTCGAACTTGAGGTTAGCATTGTAAGTATTTATTGCAATAACTCTTCAGTTGTAGAGGAAATTAATATGATAGAAGAAGCTCCAAGTATTCCTATAGCGAAGACAATGTTGTGGTATCAAAGCATGGGTCACATTGGTGAGAAAATTTTTCAAACATTAAAAATGAAAGGTATTGTTGAGGGAATTTTTGATTTCCCATTAAATATTGATTTTTGTGAGCACTATATTTTTGGAAAGCAAACCCAAGTCAAGTTCCCCAGTAGTGCTACAAGATCTAAAGGAATTTTACATCTAGTTCACAGTGATGTGTTTGGACCTACAAAAGTACCATATTTAGGTAAATATATCTATTTTGTTACATTTATAGATGACTTCTCAAGAAAGACCTGGGTATATTTTTATGATATAAATCATATGTTTTCAAAAAATTTAAAGAGTTCAAAGCTCTTGTATAAAATTAGATAGAAAAAAAATTAAATTTGTGAGAAGTGATAATGGTGGTAAGTATTGCTCTAATTAAATTGAGCATTTTTGCAAGTACTATGGAATATAAAGGTAGAGAACAACTCTATATACTCCACAATAGAATGGAGTTGTAGAATGGATGAACTAAACATTGATGGATAAGACTAGAAGAATGCTAATTGATGCAATGTTAAAAAATTATTTTTTGGGTAGAAGCCATGTTAAATGTTTGTTATCTCATCAATAGATCTTCTACCTATGATTTGGTGGACTAAAATCCATAGGAAGTGTGTACTAGTAAGAAACCCTCTCTCAATCATATAATATTTTTTGGTTGTGAAGCTTTTATGTATGTCCCAAAAGAGAAAATGACTAAGATGGACTATAACTATGAGAAATGCATATTTTTAGGTTATAGTATTGGTGTGAAAGGATATAAGTTGTGGAATATAGAAACATAAAGATTGTTTACATTTGTAATGTGATTTTTAGAGAAACAGAAGGGGTTCCAAAATAAAAAATTTAACCAAGCAAAGAACCTAAACTAATACAATTTAAAATTGGAATTGGAGGACGAATCTATGATAGAACCTAATGCTACATAAGAATATGAATTATAGAGATAATATGAAGAGGAATATTGAGACGAAGAAGGTGAGGAGGAAGCTGAAGATACAAAACCTGGAATTCTAATTTTGAGGAGATGATCAAGAGAGAAGACTCCTCGAAAGGTATAACCCTTAAATTTTTGTTCTACATTTAATTTATTAGTTACTGATGAAGAATACACAAATATAAAGGAGGTACTTCAATAAAGTAAGAATAATTCTTGGAAAAGGGATATGGAAGAAGAAATGAAGTCCTTGGATAAAAATGAGATATGGGACTTGCTAAAATTACCCCTAGAAAAAAACCTATTGGTTGTAAGTGGTTATTCAAGAAAAAGTACAAAGTAGAAGGAAATTTGGAAAAGTACAAAGCTTTTGGTAGCAAAAGGTTTTTCTCAAGTTGAGGGAATTGAATTTAGTAATATTTTTTCTCTTATGGATAAACTAACATCAATTAGAGTTTTGTTGTCTATTTTTGCTGCTTTTGATTTTGAAATAGAATGGATGGATGTAAAGATAACTTTTCTACATGGTGAAATTTATGAAGACATATATATCTCAGTAAGGAGGACTTGGTATGCAAGTTGAAGAAGTATCTTTACAGGTTGAAGAAGTCTCTAAGGATGTGGAACCAAAAATTTGATAGGTTTGTTTTGGCACTTGGGCTTGGAAAAAATAAAGTTGATCCATGTATTTATTTCAAAAAGGAAGGTGAAAATTTTGTTATCACTCTATTGTATTGGATGACATGTTGTTAATTGGTAATAATAAGGAGATGATAAAGTTACTAAAATATTAGTTATCTTCTGAATTTGACATGAAGTATTTGGGTGCTACAAAATTTATTTTGGGTATGAAAATAATAAGGGATCATGCAAATAAAAATTTATGGTTAAATCAAAGGAAATATATTGATTTTATACTACAGAGGTTTAGGATGCATGATTGTAAACCTGTATGTACTTCATCTCCTATTTGTCACAAGTTATCTACTTAACAGTGTCCTAAAATAGATGAGAAAATTAAATAAATATATCATTTTCCCTGTGCTAGCACTCTTGATAGTTTGATGTATGCAATAGTTTTTACTCGACCTGTTATTGCACATGCAATGGGAGTAGTTAGTTGATATATGTCCAATTTAAGAAAGGATAATTGGATTGTTGTGAAAAGGATATTCAAATACTAGTGTGGAACTACAAATTATGATATCTATTATGAAGGAAAATCTAGAGATAATAGTATACTAAATCTTTAAGGGTTTGTGGATGTTGATTGGGCTGGAGATATTGACAAGAGAAGAACCATGACTTCTTATGTGTTTAGACTATGTAGAGGGGCAATAATTTGGATGAGTAAGAAACAATTAATTACTACTTTTTCCACTACAAAAGTTGAGTAAATTACAACTACTCATTCCTATAAAGAAGTAGTATGGCTATAGAGGTTGTGTTCAATAGTTGACCTTAAGCAGGAGGTTGTTAGAATTGATAGTCATAGTCAAAGTGCAATATTTTTGGTAAACATTCTTGGTTTTCATGATCGGTCAAAACATATTTATATCAAGTACCATTTTGTGAGAGAAATGGTTGAAGAGAACCAAGTAATGTTGGAGAAATTTGATATAGAGAAGAATAATGTTGATTCATTAACAAAGGTTGTACCTAATAAAAAAATTTCTTTGTGTAGATCTATGGGTGTGGTTGTCCTTTATAGTTGACAATGGTAGTTATTAACCCCAATGAAAAGTATTCAACAAGTGGGATAGTTTTGGAATTGTGTTGAATATTTTCCATGTTATTTAGTTGCGGTTAACTTTGAAAGGATTGGAAAATTTATCGCTATTATCATTGGGGTTTAGGGTTGGACCAAGCCTCAAGTGGAGGTATAGTTTTGGTAGCCCCCAAGAAATTTCTTTGGGGGTTTATGTTATTTTTAAGACCCTTATGGGTATTTTTGGGTTAATGTAATATCAACCCATGGTTTTGCACCCATGGTATTGTAAAAATCCTTCTTGTGTTGTTGGTATATAAAACAACACTTGCATGAGGGTTTGGTAATGTAATATGTAATAAACACAATCACAAGCGAAAAGTAAGAGAGGAAGAAGAAAAAGGATATTATTCTATTTAAGACAATCAAGTTTGTACAATAAGGAAATATTATTTCTAGGTTTTTTGTTGAAAGGGTTTCCCAAGATAAATTCGTGTGCAATGTGTTCTTTGTTTTTCTTTTAATTCTACAATTATTGCTTTTCCACATTTAATTTTATTGAGGTATTATTTATGTTTAGCTCGTGGTGGAAGAAAATTTTAGATGGCACTACCAACTAGAAATTTTTATGTATAATGGAAATATTCAATCATTAATTAGTGATTTAGAACACAAACCTATATGGATTGAGTATGTGATCAATAGAACATGTAATAAAAAAAATACTCACTACCAGCCTATTACAATATTTTTAAGCTACCTTGGAAACTGATACAAGGCCAAATTCAATGTCATGGTAAATTTTTGAAAAGGTAAGCTAAGTCCCAAGATGAATTTTAGAGAGAAAATTACAAATTTAGTACTATGTGGTTAGGTCACTATAGATTTAGAAGCAAGATATAGAAATAAAGCATACCTAGCATGTATTGAAATACCATGATTTTGTGTAGATAAGTTAATAAGTAAATAAAAGTTGTAAATTAGCTAAAAAATAATATAATAGGATGAGGGGATGGTATATATCTTGGTAAAGCATGAGTAGTAATTTACATGATGCTTTTAATATGAAGGATGATGATTCAATGACATGGAAAATTACAACATTAAGAAATCTAGATACAATCAAGCTAATAAAAAGTAGGATTGAAAAAACAAGTCAAATGATCTCTTTCTTAAGAGAAACAAATATATAAAGGGGGTTTCCCCTTCTTGGCATCAAGTTACTCCTGCAATAGGATTTTTCTTTGAGAGTGTATGGTCGATAGGCCTTAGTAAAACATGGAAATAAGGATGAGTAATATCCCTTGGTAGAAGCTATAGTTAGTATTGAAAAAAATTGCACCTAGGAGAAGCAATAACGTAGAAAGAAGAGGATTACTAATCTTAACCTTCCTAGTGTTAGCTAAAGGAGTGATGTTAATTTATAGTAGCCCAAGAACCATATTTATGTTAGCTAAAACTATTATGAGGTTAGCTAATATTATCTTGATTTTTTCTAGAAATACTCCTCCATTAATAATTATTGCACTCATATTGGCCTATAAAGAAGTCTGACATTAGTAGCCACAACCTTTTGGTAATTGGTTTTCACCATTTCTTAAGTATATAAATGCGATGCCAAAAGAGTTAAGTCTAAGGAGTAAGAAGGAAGAGAAGAAGGGGCATAGTCTAAATATTCTATTGGGTTAGCCAACCTATAAGCTTTTTGCTCTAGGTGAGCTTTACAGGCTAAAAATACCATTAGCAAGCCCTTTTTCAATTCATGGAGTCTATCAAGAAAGAGCAGGAACAAGAAAAATATTATTTAGAATAATTTACTTAATGAAAGGGGATATGTTTCACCATTTTTTTCATCTTGGTATTTGAATTCAATACAATAAAAACCAAGAAGGTAAAACAGAAAAGAAAATACTAAGAAAAAAAATTAACTGTAGTAAGTATATGTTGGTCTATAAATCTATTTAATGGAAAGGTTGTGTTCCCACGCACATTGACTAATATTGAATGACCATAGAATCTAGGAGGCTTTAATGGTCAATATCTAGAGGTGGTTGGTTCCTTTGAAGTTCAAGATAACTAATCCTAAAGCATAGGGAAAAGGGTGCTGAAATAAGAAAAGTAAACTGAAGCTAGAACTTATGTTTGTGTAGATCAAGTTGCATGAAGAGATATGTGTAACATAAGACTATGCAAATAAATAATAAATCACCTAATAGACTAGTCAGCTTTACTATCAATCATAGTACACTTAATTTCAATATGATGTAGCTTATCAGACTATAAATTCCAAAAAAAGTGAATGAACATAAGCATAAATTCAGAAATCAGAGTAAACAATATGAGCATTCGACAAACTAAAATTAGAAATAAGTAGTCATTCATACATATATTTTCTACAAATGAATTGAACCAGAGGCCAAACAATAATCCTTTTGTATTAAGATGCCAATATTCCTTTATTACATATGAATTGTAAAAGCCTAAGAACCAACCATTCTTCTACTTATTGTACTTTCTATATTTTCTTATTTTCTTGACCTAGCCTAGCAATAAATTCTTCATTATATCATCTGCAAGATTTCAAATCTCTTTTATTTTTCTCATTCTACTATTTGTCAATAATTGAAGGATGTTATCCAAGTGTGGCCTAAAATAGGTGTATACCCTGAGCTTATTTGTGTGAATTATCACTTCATCATTATTTATAATCTAGGAAAATCTTGCAAATGCCATTGATCTATATAGAGTAGTAAACGATTTGATGTGCATCTAATATTTAGTACTAATAATTTTATGGAAATTATTATTTCTTCCATCTTGTTTGTTGTGCCAATTATGGATTTTACAGCTACCTTTCAATCATATTTTAAGTTGTTTCATAAGGATTTAGAGTCATTATTTTTAAAAATATATTATAATGCATATGTACAAGCAAAAATTAATATAATACAAGAAGGTGCTATTTTTAAAATTCCATAATCACCCCCCGATGATGGATGTTGATGTGACTCTCATTATTGTGAAGGCTCCATTTGTGTAGCTATTTCAAATGATTCCTTATGCTATGAAATAGCCCTAGATATTATGATGATCTAGAGTTATTGGAACATATTATTCTAGAATTTCAGAGGGGGATGTGGGATTCCTCTAAGTTTTGAGATAACTCCCCTTAGCCTGCCAACATGGTGATAAGGAGGATCATTGTACTTATCATCCAAGTATTATGCTTTTGCTAGGATTTGAGAAAGCTTATATAATAGTGAGAAGATCTTATCCACCTCCAATGGTTCTGATAGTGAGTCAATATCACTTTCATATTTTATTTTCTCTTCAAACAACTGGGTGAGTGCTTATTTTTTATGCCAAATAAAGTTGTCATCCCAGAAGCTTGGTGCACCAAAGGTCTTGAGATCCTTTGCAATAGTACTCATTTCATCATCCTAATTTTTGATGATGGAAAATATTTCTCATCCTAGATCAATGATTTCAAGTTAGGTGTTGACATAAGCTTAGCCATCCATTATACCAACATTGTCAATTTTGATAATATTTAAATTACACACACAAATATGTGTGTGTAGAGAGAGAGAGAGAGAGATGCCAATGTCAATGAAAACCTATTTTAACTTGAGATAATTATTGTTGTGCATTCATGTATATGGATAAGACCATGTATATTGACACACCACAAGATTTGACCATGCTATTGACACTAGTAAAATATTTTAAAAATATTAGTTTATGCATTATAAACTTTCCTCCAAGTAATCTCCACATACTTAGGTGGACCATGTATTTAATGTGTGAGTGTGTAATCATATTTTTCATGATATTGTAGACTTGTTCCTGAACATGACCATGTTGTATACATTATTATTATATTTTTATGTATTAATCTAATCGATGTATAGTATTTGGACATATTATGTATCGGTATATATATTTATATTTTTACTCCTATCTTTGTGAAATATACAATTAAATACACTAAATAATTACTATATTGCATTTATAATTTGATAGTTAGATCATATTTTAACTTATTTTGACATTTGAGATGTGATTGTGTTGGTAACAAACGTTTTTAATATTCTTTTTGGTTGAATATTGGCATGGGAATGTTCATTATACATATTACCACTCAATTTATGATTGAAACTTAAATTGATATTTGAATGTTTATGTTCTTATTTTTTTCCTTTTATTAGAATCCAATAGACCATATTTATTTATTCATATGAATGTGTTGTCATAATTTACATAATATGTTGCATTTTAATTTTACATATAAGATAAAAATTGATTGCTTAATATGTTAAAAGTCATAGTGAACAACATTGAATTGTATCCTTTACTCATATGAACTTTAGGTATGATGAAATTTTAAATAAACTAATTAAATAGCTATAATATATTATTTATGAACAATGATATTATGTATATAATGCATGGTTATAAAATATTCAAATTATGGATAAGATTCAAAATTTATACTAAATTCACATGAAAAATATTCACAAAATAAACACATGGTGTATATAAAAAATATCATGGTAATTAGATTGGAATATATTGATAAAGTTTAAACTAAAAAGTACAACTTAAGATTCAAATGCAACATACTAGCTAGGATGATTTTATTCTTACACCATGCACTGGTTACCTTGCTCAATAGTCCATATTTAGGTCTAGCCCATCTCTTTATACCTACAATCGTACACCATAAACTTGGATTACATATGTGAAGATTTTTTCGCCTAATTTAATCACAAATCCCAATATCTAGGATCTTAATCAATCAAAATTTCAATGCATATAAATATTTGATCAATATGAATCAAATTACATTTATAAAATAAAACAATATTTCAATATAGAAATCACACAATAATATTGATCAAATATACAAGACTTGAATTCAAATTGCATTGTCTTTTATTGATGTTTCTTGATTACAATGCATGAAGCTTTACCTCCATAATATAACCTCACAAGTGACCTTCCAATACTTTGACTATTGCTCTCCTCACATATCCTATTGATGCATCCTTTCCTACTCCACACATATAATCAAATTATAATGCCCCTTCAATTTACATCTTGACATATGCACACATGAATCTTGACTTACTTATATGAAACATACTTTAGAATAAATATAAACCATGCACCTAATATAATAACTCATAAATATACAATATATCACATTATACTTTAATGCTACCAAATAATGTAATATCTCTAACACCTCCCCTATTACATTATTTGGTATGAAGATCTAATGTTGTACATAGATGTATACTTGTTTTATCCAAGTGCTTTTGTAAAAATATCTACAAGTTGTTCTTTAGTGGAAACATGTTTTATCTAAATATGATAGTCTTGAACATGATCTCTAATAAAGTGACATTGATATTCAATACATTTTGTTCTTTCATGAATCATAGGACTTTTGATTAATTTGAGAACTCCTTTATTATCATAATTTAATATTGATAGAGCCTTTTTTATTCCCATATTTGATAAAAATTACTATAGCCAAAGTGCCTCACGTATTACATCGCTTATTGCATGATATTATACTTATGTTGATGAAAGGGATATTGCATGATATTTCTTACTATACCAGGAAATAGGTCTTGACCCAAGATGAAACATGTATCTTGATGTTGATTTTCTATATATAGATCTAATATAATCAAAATTTAAATATCCTTGTAAGTAAAATTTATCATTTCTTTTGTATTTCAACCCATATTCTATGGTTTTGTTGATATATTGTAATATCCACTTTGTGGATTTCTAATTACTTTATCTAGGTTCTTGCATAACCTAGAAATATAATTTACAACAAAAATACTATCAGGTTTGGTATTTGTTTTTTATTTTATTTTTTGTATTTACATGGTGGAATCGATAGCCGCCACGAATTTGAGCAGGTTGTCCACCTTTTATGGCCACCATAGTATTCTACGTTGTCTACCCCGAAAGTCGCCACATAAATCTTTGTGTAGTCCACACCTATAACCACCATGCCACAATCATTTTAAACCTTTTACATCGTTGAAAGCACCAAGAAAGGGACAAGCATTTAGTATGGTGAGGCCCGAGATTTGAACCTTGGACCTTCGTCCCCTTTATGTGGGGTGGATGAACCAATTGGTCTACACCTAGGACCTAGGTTTGGTATTTGTTAAAAATAGAAGACTACCAATTAGTTGTTGATAGATAGTAGCAAAAACTAGTGATATCTTATCATACCTTGATAATTGTAGCTATTGCTCCGTCGAAGTATCTTTAGGTTTACATTTTCTCAATATATATTTTTTGAGTATTGATTTCACATAATTTTTTTATGTTATTGTGATACTATCATCTCTTTAAAAAATTTCTAAACCAAGAAAGTAGTATAGCCTACCTAGAATTGTCATTTCAGAGTCTTTTTTTAAATATTTTTTAAATTTATCTATTAGAGTTTTTTAGGTTCTTGTGATTACTATATCATCAACATATACTACAAGAATTATTCTTTTTGACCTAACCTTTTTTATATAATGATTTTAATTGGATAAGATCCTTTTAAAATTTTGTCATAATAGATGAGCATTAATCTTAATATACCATGCTCTAGGAACTTGTTTTAATCCATATAATCATTTATTTAATTTGTAGACTTTTTGTTCTTATCATTTGATAAAAAAAACCTTATGGCTAAGACATATATACTTTTTATTCGAAATTTTCATTAAGAAATGCACTTTTGACATCCATTTGTTGAATTTTCCACCCAAGTTGTGTTGCTAATGCACAAATTGTTTGAATAGTAGTCATTCTTGTTGTAGGTGCAAAATTTTCTTCACCCCTTATAGTTTCTTGGTTCATTTTTATCATAAAAAATATAATTTGAGTCACTCCTTGTAGAAATAACATGTGTCAAAGTCTCATAATCATTGATGCTCAAGTTTTCATCTATTAAGCTTTTGACCTCTAACTGTAACCAAAGAAATATTGGTTCCTATGAAAATAATGACTATACTATAGTGCATGCATGCTAGGATTATATTTATCAAACAGGATGTGATCATTTTTTCCTTGAATAAATATACTTTTATATTAAAATTTAATTTTAAATATAATCGTGGCATGGGCGATTATGTGAGAGGGTGGGTGTGTGGTGGCTGTGTGTTAAATTATTTATTCATAAGCATAGCTCTCGGTATTAAGAGGGATCATGGTTGGTAGGAGCTTGCTCACCCTTGCAGGTTGGTCATTGGGGTTTCTGACACTAACCAAATAAAAAATAAAAAAAATAAATTTTAAATATAAACCACATTAAATTATATTATACATAATTAAGATTCTAGAATTATCCAAGGAAAAATAAAGTTAGATTAAAAATTATTGCCATTATAATTAGCTTAAAAAAAAAAAAATAAGAAAAATATGCTTTTATTTATTTTTATTAAATAACAAACTAATTTAAATTACTTTTCATAACAAAATTCATACATATATCATATAAAAAATATTAAAACAAAAAATTAAAATGAAAAACTCATAAATTAAGTCCACCAAGATTAAAAATAACCTTAAAAATATAACAAAACATGTAATAATTTTTATTATCAACTTTTAATTTAATTTAAAAGAATAAAATTTAGGAAAAAAAAAAATTTAAATAAATATTTACCCAAAAATCTATCCAAAAATAATATTTGTTAAAAAATAAACTCCTTTATTAAAATATATATATTTTTGATAATATTAATTATAAATACATTAATTGAGACTAACAAACATTGCACCATTGGAAATGGTCATTGTTGTCCATAATAAACGTTGATGTTCTAGAGGGTTTGGTATGAACTGCGGGACCCCCCTGTCCGTCGTTGCCGTCCATAGAGTGCCAGTTCATCCGTCCCTTAAAAAGAGTTAAAAAATCAATTTTATTTGCCTTGTATTCTTGCAAATGTCATCATAATACAATAATGTCGACATATTTCATAATAGATTTCATTTATCCTTATAATAATATTTCTGTGTTGTTATCTATAACATACACTCAAATATTATTCCTAACAATGTGATGACTTCAAGAATAGGCTAGGTTAAGTTTATTTATATACATAAATGCTAAGCTCTTTCTATCTTAGTTGTACTTAAACCCATATATATATATATATATATTTAAAAATCAAATAATTAAATCAATGATATATTAAAAATCAAATAATCAAATCAAACAATAGTTTAATTTACATACCGCAAGTAATTAAAATAAGAATTATTTAAATATGTTACTAGTGGTAAGTTGGAAGCAGCCTTATGGTTTGAACAACAACGAGGTGGTATAGGCTTGTTGGAAGCAACTCATGTGGTTTAAACCCTGTACTTGGCAATTACTAAAAATAGTGTGGATGTAATCAACACCTTATATATAAAAAAAAGACAAAAACAAATGATAATAGTAGCAAGTTGTGTTTTTTATAAACCATCTATATGATATTCAAATGGGTCCCATCTATATTACTTTATCAATATATAGTGATATTATAATAAATATTAAATATTATATATGTGTCGTTGGTCAATATTTGAACCTTGGTCTCCTCTTTAAATATTAAAAAATATAACCTATTGAACTAATGTCACATGATAGTCTTTAAAGTTGTTACAATCTATTAAAATTTTAAATAAATAATTATAAATTTTTGAACATGTTATATTTATTATTATTATTATTTATTAATGGTAAAAAAACAAGGTTTTGAAGGGTCCCAAAACCTTTTACATTAGAGGAGGCCGAGAAAGAGAAGGCCAATTAAGCACATACTAGCCTCCAAGGCCAAAATAACATAAACTAAATCCAAAAACCATCCAAGATAACAAAAGAGAAAGATAACACCATGATACAACATAGACTAGCCCACCACCCAATAGGGCATAAAAGAGAATTTATGTTTCAACTTTCTTTTAGAGGCACCAAAGGTCTTGCTCCATTTTTCTTTAGACTAGAAGGGAAGTAAATATATCAATATGCAGATAACAAAACCTCAATCCTAGAGAGCAAGGGTGAGGGTATTACACCAAGCATATTCGCTGAGAATGGAAACCATTAAGAAGCAAAAGGAACAACTCCTTAAAAAAGACTCCTTAAAGAGAGGATCACTAGAACACAAAAGAGACCTCATCCAATCAAAAATACAATAAAAAATCCTACTAGATAGGTAGACCCAATGCTTCCAAAGCAACAATTATCATTAACCATGAAGGGAAATTGTCTTCCCAAATTCTGAATTGGCCACTATCCACCCCCAAATTAGCCATAACATCAACAACCTGGTTACCTTCCCTATAAATATGCTCAATTTTAACTTCTAACATACATTCCAAAATATTTGATGTGTCCTTAATAATATTCAGGATGAAATAGTTATTAGTCTTTCTATCATGCAAACATTGAATAATAATGTTTGAGTCACCTTATACAAGAAGTATTCAGAAGTCCCTCTCAAAAAAACCTGATGAACACCCTAGAAAAGTGCCTTAGCTTTAGCTATGTGCTTGGTCTGAACACCACAATATTTTACGTATTCCAAATAACCTCATCATTATCATTTATGACAACACCCCCTCCACCAGACCTCCTAGGTTTACCTTTGCCAACCCCATCAAAATTGAAATTGACCCATCCTTTAGCTAGATTATGCCATCTAGTAGCCAATATTTTTTGAATAGTGGATACAAAAGCAAAAGACCCTAGATTCAATTTCTAACTAATAGCAACCCCTTTCTCCATAGTTTTTTCCTACCATTTCCAAAAACAAAGACAATCAAGTTATTCTCAATAGCAACTTTAATTCTTCTAAAGATAAAGGATTCATCCCTAGCAATATCTTTAATTTTTTTTTGTTCCTTTCCCACAAGATACCCCACAAAAAATGAGGAAGAACCAGGTCCCATGCCTTAGTGAGGTTGTGACCGATTAAGGGGGATTTGCATTGAGTGAAAAGTTCTTTGAAATTTTGAGTTAACATCCAATTGATAGAAAAACAATCTAGTAAAGCATTGAGCACCTTATTTGAAAAATCACAGTGGATTAAAATATGATCCACAAATTCAGCATCCTTAGAATATAAGAGACAAATATTGGGAAGATGAAAGCCTTTCTTACATAAATTATCAACAATCAAAATTTTATTTTGCAAACATAGCCGCAAAAAAAAATACAATATTGGGGAACAAATGAGGATTCCAAACCCTTTCCACTGGAAAATATCCTCCCTTAGATAATGTTTGGGCCCCATATGCAGTCTTGACAGAAAAAATACCTTTAGAAGAATGATTCCATAGAAGAAAGTCCTTGTCATTATGTTGAGGAAGAAAGTACTATTGCAACAACATGTTCAAATTTTCCAAAATCTGAAGGATCTAAAGATTAGTTGTGTGTAAAGTCAAATGCTTCCAAATCATCTTGAATTTAGTGATGATTATATAATCAATTACGTTCTCTCTATATTTTAGTGATAAAAGAGCCTTCAACTCATAAAACTCAAGACTAAGAAAGAGGAGTTTAGGAAGAATCCAAGCATCCTTCCTTGCCATTCCTAATTTACCACCGTCTCCCCTCTATAACCAAAATTCTGAACCCAAAAAAACCATTCCAAATCATAGAGCCCCTATGAGGAGCAACACTTTTAAAAAAATAATGTGATTTTCTAGATACTTACCTCTCATAATATCTTTCCATAGTTGATCCTCCTCAACACATAATATCCAAGCTATTTTTACAATCAATGTCTTATTTACCAACAAAAAATATCTAATCACAAGATCACCTTCTTTCTTAGAATATCAGATCATATCCTAAGAGATGAGGGACACCCTATGTTTATCCTCCACCCAGGCCCATATAAATATTTTAAATATCTAATCAATCCTCATCCTAACTTTGAAGGACATTATGAAAATAGATATATAATAGACAAGAATACTTTGGAGGGTAGCTTGGAGCAATTACAACTTACCTGCTTGGCTTAGGATATTACCTTTTCACCCAACTAACTTATATTGAATCCTATCAAACATAGGAGAGCACAACTCCTCCTTCATCCTACCAATTAACAATGACATGCCTAGATATAATGAAGGAAGGTTAGCAATGCCACACCCAAAAATACCTGCAATTTAATAAAGCTTTCCCCCAGTATTAACAAAAAAAATTGATTTTTATGGAAGTTAATTTGTTGGCTAGAAGCTTTCTCATACAACTACAAAATATTCATGAATTCTTTAGCCTTTATCATAGTAGCCTCACCAAGAAGTATAGTGTCATCTATAAATTTTTTATAATAAACCACCTCCATAGTACCAACATGCCTAATACCCTTAATATTAGAGGATAAGGTAGCAACAAGACTTGATGTCTCTAAAGCTTTAGCTATCAAAATGAACAGATATAGAGACAAGATATCATCTTGCCTAATACCTCTTTAACTCATCAAAAAACCACATAGAATCCTATTAATGATGATAACATTTTTTGTAGAGGAAATACAAACTCTAATCGACTTCCTCCATAGATCCCCAAAGAAAAATTTCTACAACACCTTGTTAAGGAACTCCCAAGAGACCCTGTCATAAGCCTTCTACATATCAAGTTCAAGAAGCCTTCCAACAAACCCAATTTTGGATATGAAATCTAATTATGCTCAATTTTAACTTGTAACATACCTTTAAGAATATTTGAGGTGTCCTTAATAATATTTAGGATGAAACAATTATCAGTATTTCAAGCCTACAAATCTCAAATGATGTTCAAGGAGTCACCTTGTACGAGAAGTCTTCTGAAGCCCCTCTCAAAAAGGGGTATTCAAAGCATTATTCATATCATTTGTCACCACCTGGAAAATATTTCTAACAAGTTCTTCCAAAGCATCCTCATATTCCTCCTTGTATCTAGAAAACAAATCCTCAAAGAAAGATAATGTAACTATAGCAATTTTAGTTTAATTAAAAAAAATAAAAAATAAAAATAAAATTAAAAATAAATATTTACCAAAAACCTATCCAAAAATATTATTGGTTAAAAAAAACTATATTAAAGTAAAATATATATTTTTAATAATATTAATTATAAACTAAAAAACATTGCATCCCTCACCTATTCACAAAAATCACTCGAGTCACCCTTGGAAAGGGTTATTGTTATCCATAATAAACATCATTGGTCTAGAGGGTATTTGGTGTTAACTATGGGACTCATCTGTCCATTGTGGCTGTCCGTAGAGTGACATCTCAACCATTCAAAAATTAAAAAAAAATTAAAAAATCAATTTTATTTACTTATATTTTGGCCGAAGCCGTTGACGAAAGAAACTAAATCAAAATTTAAATATAAAAGCCATTCTTATATTTAAACTTACACTCCCGTGATCAAAAATGTGACCATGGTGAAGTAGGTTAACCAGGTCAGCTTGCAAGATGATAATACAAGGGAAAGAATGCATGGAATAAGATAAGCGTAGCCACCATTATAGGAATAGTGGTGGTTGCCTTAATAGTAGTTTTTGGGCTTCTGATTTTGTTTGGCTTTACAAGAGATCTAAGATTCCTAATGAAGAATGGAAACCAAGAGACAATAGACCAGAATCTTTAGAAAGGTCTGCCAACACATCTAGAAGGTAAAAGAAGGGATCCTACTTGACCATATACCGAAAACACAATTTTTTTTACAATTATTTTTAGATTGAAAAGTTTAGCTTGTTTTGTATTGTGTCCAAATGTATCTTTTACAATTTACAAAGAAAGTTGACATCGTCATTTTCGTGTATATAACAAATTAATAAATCCAAATACATATTATTAGCTTTTGAAGCTATAAACTAAAAGGAAATACAGTCACAAGTATGAAAATAAGAATGCAATGATATAACTATACTAATGGAAATCTAATAAGAAAGTAAATAACAAGAGAAACTTTTGAAATCACTCATGCAATAGCCATTACTGTAAACTCACGAAAATAGGATCTTGATGCAATATCTCTCTACTAATCTACTAGTGCATGCTATGGATCATTTACTTCACTGAGAGTCACACATATATTAACTACTATGTGACTCTTTAGTTTCCTATCCTAAGGACACATGTGAATTCTACATGATACATTTGTGCACATATATAACTAAATATGGACACTAGATGTTCTTTTACATCTAGCAAATTCTAACACTTGTGCATATGCTACTTCTTCCACAAGTAACCTAAGATAAACTTCTATTCTAGTAATGTACCAAATTTGGTACATCTACATATATCTAAATAATGCAATATACTCTAACACCCCCTGTATTACATTATTTAGGTATTGAAGACTATAGTCTTCAATATGGATCTTGATTTGGTTTAATATTCAATATTTAATTTTAACTGTCATGGCTGGATAAATATTTTGTCTACCTTTGGATCAATGTATCGGAATTACCTTTGGGTTTTGATCTTTGGGTTACTACCTCTAGGTCACTACTAGTAGTTCTGCCTCTAGGTCACTACCTCTAGGTTGCTGCCTCTAGGTCACTACTTCTGGGTCATTACCACTGGATCACTGCCTCTGGGTCATTGCCTTTGGAACTCTGCCTCTCGGTCAGCTCTAGATAATCACTATCTCTAGGTCATCTACTAGAATACTCATAAGGCTATTGCCTCTATAGGATCATCACTACAAATGCTTCCATTGCTTTCACTATAGGTTACCTTCCAAGCTATGCTTGGATCATGATCATTTATTTTATATTTCTTCATGATAATATTAACATCATTTAATGAAATTTTATTCTTTATCATGCTTGGTTTTTTTTTGCTATTTTCCTTTGATGTAGGCTACATTATAACTACATAGATAATATATTTAGAGTTTTGTAAAGAACTTGAATCTGCCAAATGATTTTCAGTGCAATATATTTTGATAGTATGTTTATCTTTCTTAGTTTCTTTGAAATTGAATCCCTTTTATATCCCAAATGTTCAACTTCAATATATTGCCTTACTTCTCCCTATCAACTAGTAAGTAGAAATTTGAAGTAAGTAGAAATTTGAAGATAATTTGATAATGCACCTTCAAGTTTTGATATTATTTTCCTTTGAGACCTTTTAGTTGGATTCCTAATATCTCATGAATTAGTATAAGAGACTAATGTAATGTGCAATTTCTAACTCTTTAATCAATACTATGAAGAACTTTCAATGGTTTAGTCTTCTAAAATCTAATAATCTAAATTTGGTGTAGTATTCCTTATACCTTACTAATTTGGAACTTTAGAAACTAATAATATTCGCAAAATAATATTTCAATTTTCTAATTTCCAAGAAAATAAAGTTTAATGTAATACTCGTTATATCTCCCTAGTTTGGAAATTTAGACATGATAATATTTGTAAAATAAGGTGTTAATTATGCAAGGTAAAAATTCTTATTTCTCCTAATATAAGTATTTGCAAATAGCATAAGATAGATTTTCCGTTGACTGGATTTTTAAATAATAATATATCTCATGTTTTAAGCCCCTTATTTCTCCTATCAATTAATACCCTTATATCTCCTTATTCTATTAAAATTTTACTCTTAAGAGTTAATTCAAATCAACCTTGAGCAAGATTAAAGGAACATATAAAATTTACCATCGTAGGCGTTGTTTGACCATACCATCTTCTTGCAATGTTCCTAATTGCCTAATTTTTTTTTCCTTCTACACGACAAATGAAATGGCCACTCCAAGTGCTTAAAGCCTCTTCGCATTAAATCTCCCACCTGTGAGCATCTTGTTTGATATAAACTCTTAACCTCAGGTTCGATATTCCTCCATGCACAAATTGATAACATCTAAGACTATTCAATGACTCAATCCTTCGAGTGATACATTTTATGTATTTGTTGGCACCTTCAACGTGCGCTTTCCTCCAATGTTTCTTCGTTGTGTGACTGAAGGTACTGTTAATAGTCATTATGAGTGGCAGAATGTTATGCGATCAAGAAATCCTCCTAGTGCTCTAACTTTCACAACGTTCCAGCAAGTGGATCCTAAGAAATGATGGTTATCTAATGAGCACTAAAATTAAACCCTTAGGAGGTCTTCTCCAACTTGGGTAAGCCTATAACGACAGTGTGCTACTATAACGGTTCTTCACTGTAACAGTTGATAATTGATATCATTTTGTTCAATGTTTGTTGGTGGTTGAGATTGTTCTCCACATGACATTTATTTAGTATATGATAACGATTGTGAATAACTCAGGCTTGATGAAAATTATGTTGTCGATTCTACCTTTGAGTGATCGATGTGCGTATTCTTTGAGCAAATTGCTTAATATTTGATCTTCACACAAAATTGTCTCATTGTGCTATGAAATCGCTTAATTTTTTCTTTTCTGTTTAGCGTGTGCTCGGTTGGTGTAGTAAAATCTATCTATCCTGCAATCTTCACAACAACATGGACCGCAACGATCACTCTCTTCAACTTGATGAAAGACAATGATGGTTGATTGATAATACGACAATATTAATGGTGTGTCTCCTCCTAAAGTTGCACTGGCGTAATGGCTATGAGATATTTATCATTTGGTAACAGCTTCTTCAAGTAATGTCTTCGAAGTACCTTGTAATGGCTATCTTTTAGGCGTGAATCAAAGTGACCTTCAATTGCCCATTTGTGTTCCTTCTTCTTCAGTGTGGTAAGTGTCATGAAGACAACAATATCTTTTGCAGTCTCCTTTGCAACTAACTTCCTAGTGAAGTTTACTTTGAACTAGCACTTTCATCAAGAAATGTGCATGATGATATACGTCTGTGGCTCCTTGCTATTTCGATCGATCAATTTACCAATGGTCCTCTTGCAATGTTGCTTATCATCCTCTTCCTCACCAGTGGCCTAGAAAAATGGACTGTTCTATGATGTCTCGGAAAAACATAGTTCTTCTTATGGGGAAACCCTTGCAAGGGAATATTTTCTGTAATGCTCGATAGCACCTGGTATGTTCTACAAACCCACATCAAACAGTGATGTTTCAAAACCTACAAAATAAATTTGGAAAAGCAAGAACCCAAAAAACCAATAAAGGGTTTTCAATGCAGGGCCTATTTTTTTTTTCTTAAGCCCTTTTCACAATATCAACCAAATTTTCAAAGTTCCCTAGTGACTTAGTATTTTAAACCCATCAAAAAAAACTTTATAGTTTTTTTTTTTGGTAAGTAAGAGAATATTATAATTAACACCGGGTTTTAACTGGTTGACCCAAAACCATTTTACAAAATAGGGTCCACCGACCAACTAGACAAAGGCCAAGCCCTAAAAGTTTAAACTGACAACAAAAATGGCCAAGACCTACTCTTCCATTAGAATACGACCAAACTAAACTATGGAAGCCTAATATTATGGCCATCGAAAAGAAAGACGCAAAAAAGAACTAACAAAGACAAAAACTAATCATGCAAGCACCATGCGGAGTAGCTTGTGCCCATATAAAAATAATAGAATATGGTCAAAAAAAAAAAAAAAAAACATCCCATAGAATGGACAACCAAGAGGCCAAGCAGCCTTCCTTGTAGTCCTCATCTAACTTCTTATCATCGTTCTTGCCATCATATTTAGATTTTGCCTTTGACTCCTTGTGCCCCTGGAACTGCTGGCTATAAAACAGAAGATTTAAGGAATCACACAAATCAACAACTGCACTGATGAGGCCAGACAGACTCTTCAACTGGTTGATACCGTTGGAGGCTGATGAAATTGTCATCTTCTCCAAGACTATTATGGTGGGGTCTCGTGCCTCATTGTCAGGGATCTCCAACACTTTGTTATTTCTTGCTAGGGCCTTTTTGCGACATCGAATCCAAACACACCTTGGGAAATACTTGAGGCCAAAGAAGATTTTTCCCATGCATGAATTTGTAGATAAAAAACCTATATCAGTGCCCCACCAGCTGCAAAAAACACTAGTCACATGAACAAAAAAAAACAAATATGACAAAATCCATTATAAGGTTCAAATTTTTTTTTTTTTAAAATGCCCCCATTTTCTGTCATTGATCCACTTTGAGCCTTCCAATCTAAATTTTTTCATTATCTATCACCATTGAGACTGCATGAGGAAGATTTTCAGTCCACGTGATCAAATTTTCTGCTACAATGCCTTCATTTGCCAGCCTATCAGCTGCCATGTTTGCTTCCCGGAAGGTATGCAAAATTATGGCCTCAGGTCGGTCATGAATTAGAGCCCTTGCTTCATGGATGTAGTCATCAAATCTCCAAGGAGCTCTCTTAGTGTTCTTTAGAAGATTTATAACAATAAGAGAATCACCTTCCACCAACAGTTTCCCCCGGATAATTCTCTCGCCACCTTGAGGCTCCTCCAAACTGCCCTTGCTTCAGCCACATTGTTAGTTTGAGCTCCAAGATGTTCTCGCAAAAGCTACAAGCACCTCACCCTTGTGGTCTCTAAGTAAGCCACCAGCCCCAGCTTCACCTGGGTTGCCCCTAGATGCCCCATCAAAATTTATAGTTAAGCATATTTAACTAGAGTGGTTCTGGGATGGATGACCTATTGGGAATTTTTCAATTTTTTACCTTCTTTGTGGTTTTATTTATTTCCTATCAAGTTAATCATAACTATGATCTAACCATGATACGGTGTTAGATTTTGAAGCAATAAACTAAAAATAAATATAATCACAAGTAAAGAAATAAGAATACAATAATATAACTATGCTAATGACAATCTAATAAGAACTTAAATAACATGAGAAACTTTTGAAATAACTCATGCAATAGCCATTACTATAAACTCACAAAAATAGAAATTTGATGCAACATCTCTCTACTAATCTACTAGTGAATGCCATGAATCATCCACTTCATTGAGAGTCATTTATATAGATCCATCCACTTCATTGAGAGTCATTTATATATATTAGTATGTGACTCTTCACTTTTCTACCCTAAGGACACATGTGCATTTTGCATGATAGACACTTGTACACATGCACAACTAACTATGGACACTTGTCTTTTTACATCTAATACATTCTAACACATGTGTATATGTTACTTTTTCCTCAAGTAACCTAAGATAAAATCATAGTTTAGTAATGTACCAAAGGTGGTATATTTACGAACACCTAAATAATGTAATATACTCTAACAAATATTTGGCAAACAATTGCAAAAACTAACATTTGGTCTATGATATTTAATCTCTTTTAGAAATAGAATCCAAATGCAAAAATTTAGTTATCATCAATATTTATTTGCATTGGTTTTGTCTACATAAAAAATTATCCATTTACTATCATTTTAAGATTGTTGGTGTCTTTTGAACAAAGATTCTTTATTTATGGAAGTCAAACCAAGGAATATAGTACCATTTTAAGATCCAGGTTCAAACCTTAGGGGTGTCATTTAGCAAAGAAAGTAGTACGATTTGAATCCTCTAAGTGCATGCAAGATGGACAATGATGGTACAAACCCCCGAGCAACCGATGACGAGTCAACAACAAAAAAATAAATAAGAGTTATATAGGGAAGCCCCAATATTTAAACCCTACTTGATAACAGAAAAGGACTATGGACTATGGATGTAACTGATTTCCTATATACCAAACAAAAAAAACACAAAAAATATAGTGCCACTTTTGAAAATTCAATGTTGCCACCCATGGGACACGCCATTAAAAGTCTTTTGAATGGAATAGGTTTTGCTTTGTCCACAAAACACTATGGAAGTCAAATGAAGGTAGGTGATGACAACAATAAATTGATAAATATTAGTTTTTAATAAAACTTTAATTATTAATAAATAAATAATAATTTTTAAAAATATTTATAAATACTAAATTAATTACTTATTTTTTGTTTTTTTATTTATATTAATTGATGTTGTTTTTTAACAATATAAAGATATATTATGTAGTTTCATCTTGATGAAATGTTTAATAATTTAAAATTATAACATTATATTTATATAAGATTAACCTTATTATTTATTAGAATCTATGAGTTAAAAAGAATAATAAAATTTAAAAAAATAAATCAACGTTTAGTTTTCTGCTACGCCATTATATTCATGGTTACATCATTATGTCTTATTGTGTATAAAGGGTCATTATATTCATGGTTACATCATTATGTCTTATTGTGTATAAAGGGTGTTTAGTTTCCTTTACCTCGTTATGTTCATGGTTACATCATTATATCTTACTGTATATAAAGTGTGTTTCTTGGGAGTGTGAGAACCTTTAAATTTAAATAATAAATTATTTATTTGTAAATAATATTTTAAAAATACGTAGTAATATCCCAACCTTTAAATTTAAATAATAAATCTTTTATTTATAAATAATATTTTAAAAATACGTAGCAACATTAATAATAATTTTATAAAATCTTTTAGAATGAAATATTTTGTTAGAAAAAAATCGTGTCTTTACCAACTCTCCTCAATATACTTACACAATAGAATCTACATATCCTTTATATACTTATCTATCATAGATATGTACACTTAAAACATTTATATTATATTTCCCTGTATACTTAAATTGGATCGCCGCGAACCGCTTTAATCCCGAGAGAATAAGTCCTTTGTGTTCCCATGCCTGCATCAACGTCCGCTATGAAGATGTTGCCGGACTCGTCAACCGAAAAGTCGGTCTGTTCAGATGTTTGTTCATATTTCGGAGCTGGAACGAGTGGTGGGCTTACGATTCCTCGTCCAAGGCCATCACTATTGTCTGGACAAAACCAATGCTGCAACTTATTGTCTGGACAATCTCAACATCACAACGCCATTCAGTTCTTCTTCCGAGTCATCAACTGTACGGGGGAAATTACACAACAATGGATTATAGAAGACGACGATAAAATCAGAAGTGCTCTGTTGTCACACAGCAGAAAAGCTCTCTATCTTCAGGCAATCCTAGAGACGGACAAAAAATCAGTGGCGAAGCTGTTTTCTCGGCCCAGCACAGCCGGAGGATGTTCATTTGTACTTCACATTGATTCTCGTCCCTACAAATGGAATCCTTTTGTCAGAAAAAATGGCAGATATTCCTTCTCCCGGCGATCCTCCCAACCTCGTTTCTAACGGCGGTTTCGAGGTTACCTCTATCTCGGATCCTACATCTACTGGAATGATCACCATTGAGCAGGGAGGGCCCCACTTATGTTATTGGAGGGTGCGTGATATCAATATTGATGGCGTGAAACTTTCCGTCGTTAGCGGCGGAAAGGACGGGTGGTATACGCAAGAGGGCTCCAATAGTTTACTGCTTGGAGCAGATGATCTTCAAGGTGACGCCACTCTCATTCGCACCAGGCCACGTGAAAAATATACGCTTTCATTTTTGTTGGCTGGATATTCGGTAAGTCCCTGTGCGAAGCGAGAGAAAACAATCAGAGTTGAGCTTTCTCCATCTAATAACTCGTTGGGTCTTTTGGCCAACGAGACATATTTGTTCGATTCAGAAGGTAAAACTCAGACCAACCTGGGATGGGAGCCAAAACTGAATTCACAAATCTCACATTCATCAACAGCATGAACGCCAAAACATTAACCGTGGTTAAGCAGGTTAAGTAGAGTTATGTAATCATGAGAGACTTTGTCATTATGTAAGAAAAAGATATGAAAGGTTTTATCTCTTGTGAGTTTCAAGACAACAAAATTTATGCATTGAAGAGTTTTATGTAAAATTATATATTGAAGACAAAACTTAATGAATTTGTTTGAAGAATGATATTTAATTAATACAACTTTTTGTTTTGTGTAACATTGGTGCTATT